>CAUYPK010041026.1:0-61078 GCA_963574355.1 Loris lydekkerianus
TTGCCACATCCACAGCCCTGATGTGGCCGCCCCCTCCTGCTTCTCATGTGTGGCCGATGTCCACTGAGTGTCCACTGTGCCAGCTGCTGCGCCAGGCACTGGAGCCCGGGCCACCCAGGTGCTCACTAGGATGGGCCGCCCCTGCCCACCTGTGTGAGGAGACGTCAGGGTCTCCTGACCATGGAGATGGCGGAGGAGAAAGGGCCAAATCTCCTCAGTTGCAGGCTGAAGGGGACCCTCTGCCCAGACCCCTGACACTCCTCTCCCAGTCCATCCAGGGAGGAGGATGGGAAGCGGTGGCCAGACCCCGTGCCTGGGCTCCCACAGAGGACAGGAAGGCCACGCAGGCTGGTGGCCGAGAGCGGCTCCCAGAGGGAGGGGGTGCTGGGCCTGGAGGCACTGGCAGAGTGAGACCCAGGGCAGCCAAGTGAGCCCCGTTCTCAGGGCCTGGTCACCTAAGAGCTTCACCTCAGTTTCAATGTGGACCACGGAGCAGCGTGGACAGGCCCAGTGTAGACACTGCACAGGGTGAAGTCGCACGTTTAGATCTCTTTCCTGAGGACCAGCTACAAGCGGGGGGTCACAGCATGGGGCAGGCACAGCGGCTCAGAGTGCTCATGTCTTGGGGAGATGGAAGGGAATCTAACAGGTCTGTAGACCAACCATATGGTGGCAAAGTTGGTGACTCCTGCTGTGAAGAAATGAAGTGTGGGCTGGTGGGAGGGTGGGGAACAGCCAGGAGGGTCTCAGGAGGGGCGACGGTCCAGGGTTGGAGGCAGCTAGGGGCTGAGGGGCCCTAACTCAAGCCAGGCCCCTGCGGCTAGAGCTGCTGGCTTGGGCTCAGCCTCAGTTTCCCTGCTGTGCAGCTGGATTGATGGTAATAAAACATCCCTGCTTGGATGGAAATGGACATTTTGTTTGTCTACCCAGGGCACCGACACTTGGGATCCACCTTCCAGGTGAGGCCCCCTCCTTACCTGTGAGGCTCATGTGTCTAATCCAGTGGTTCTCACCTGGGCTGTGCACCAATATCAAGACTCCCTGGCTCACTCGAGGCTGCACCTGAAGATTCTTGCTCACTTGGTCTGGGTTGAGGGCAGGGAGGTCTTCTTTTCCCTGTGGGATTGCTTTACATCTGTGATTGTGAATCCCTGGTGAAGATGCCTGAACGTAGCCCAGTAACCTCCGTGATGCTAGCCCTGGACATTGCCACTCAGAGCAACAGAGCTTTCGGTCAAGGCAGTGCAGTGTCCCAAGGAGGGGCCTGGCCACGAACCCCCATCTGATGCCACCATCTTCTCTCTCCTGCTGGAATTACCTTTCCTTTCAGAGGACATCACAACTCCGTCCCAATTTGAAACTTCTCAGTCCCAAAAGTTTTGTCTTTCTTGGTGTCACCTCCTCCGTCCACGTGAAGCGCCGGGGGTGTGAGGAGCAGGGAACTGGAGGACTGCCATGGATTTGGGGGAGCAGCCTGTCCCTTCTTGCCCCTTGCTCACCATGAGGACATACATCCTTGGAGGTGAGACATCGACTTCTTGCTTCAATGGAGGACAATCCCAATGTCCACGAGAAGGGGCTGTCCTTCCCTGAGCTCAGGAACCGTCACTTATGATACGTCACAGATAGCCAACCGGGGAAGGACATGAAGGAATGATCCTTCCTGACCACCAATCTCATTGTAAATAATCTCTTATACGATAAGAAATGTAGAAATATATGTTCACATCGTTTATAGTAAATGTGCTCATTTTTTTATTGATTCTATTAGTTTAGTGTATATTCTCTGGGGTTTTCCAGACACATAAACACATCATCCTTGAGTCGTGATGGTTTTGTTGCTATCTTCCCAGTTCTCAGACCTTTCACTTTTCTCCCTTGCCATGCTCCCTGACTCTGGGCTGCTAGCCCCAATACCACCTACAACAGCACAGCACGCAGTATCCCATTACAGTAATAATAGGGTGCTCTGAAACACTTCACAGCTAGCCATGATGTCTGCTATGGATATTGCTAAAGAGTCGCTCATCTGGTTGTGAACGTTTTCTTCCATTCCCTGCTTGCTAATTTTTCTTTTAATCACTTCTTGGATTCTGTTCAATGGTTTTTCTACACGTTTTGATATGCTTGCATGATTTTTCTCTTTTAGCTGTAATGCTGCACATAATCCAAAGTTTCTGATGTTAAGGCCCCAGACTCCTCCTGCGTGTGTTACGGGAAGAACAGTGGGATTTGGTGTGACGGTGTCTCGTTTAGAGCATGCACATTCATTTTTCCTGAGTGGGGTTCAGCCGTAATATTCCTCTTTGACTGTTGTCATCAGGTTTTGCAATCTAGGCTATGTTAGATTCATAAAGTGAGGTCTGGAGGGCTCCGTCTTTCTTCATTCTGGAATGTTTAGTCAAACTTTCTCGTGAAACTACATGAGCTGGGAATTATCTTTGTTGGAAGGTTTTTGACTTTAAGGCCTTTGACGGCTTTCAAAATTTGTGATTTATTTTTTATCGAGTTAAATATATGTGCTCATGTAGGTTTTTCTAAGCTGTGCTCACTTTTTCTTAAATTGCTAGCGTACTGGTGTTTATAACAGCTTCTGCATTGTAGGGATTCTGGATGTGTCGAAATGTCTCATTTCATTCCCGGTATAGGTGATTCCTGCCTTCTTTCTTTTGTCTTGATAATTTAACCAGCTCTTTTTCAATTTCAATAGCATTATAAACAACTCTCTGCTTTTCTGTTTATCACCCCATGGAATATTTACGTATTTCATCTGTTTTTTGCTCTGGTATTTGTGATGTCCTTCATTCTATTTTCTTTGCATTTATTTTGCTCGTCTCTTTTGGACTTCTGAGATAATATCCTTCACTCATTAATTTCAGCCTTTAAGGTCTAAAGAGACCAGTTTCACTCTACGTAGTGATTTATCTGCGTCCCACAAATGTTTACGTTAGCGGTCTCACTATTATGTAATTCCAAATTACACAATAATTTCCATTCTTGAGTTCTCTAACTGTGAGCTTCATTAGCCATCCTTGTACCTTTTTTTTCTTTTTCTGAGTAATAAGGAGGTGCACTTACACTCTCATGGCAAGTGGCAATCTTTATTTCTTCCACCAAAGCTTATATAGGCACATAACGTAATCAATAAACACATGACTTAAACCTTGGCCCCAGGCCTTCCACTGCCTGGTACTTACAGGCCTACGAACAAATCAGATTAACTGATACCTTTTTACCAACATTATCTAAAGCCATTCTTATACTTTTTAATTTCCAAACATATGAGGATATTCTAGTTATGTTTCTATTGTCAATTTCTAGTTTTATTTTACGTGTTTATAGAACATACTTGGAATCATTTCAGTCTTTTAAAGTTTGCTTTATAGAGACTTGGTTTATAGGCCAATATATGGTTCATTATTGTCAATGTTACCTGTTCGTTCTTGTGTCTGACGAGAACATACACTCTGAAACTGTTGGATGCAATGTTCAAATCCATTGGGTCAGCCTGATTATGAAGATCGTATTCCAATCTTGTATTTCCTTTTTTATTTATTTATTTAATTTTTACATTTTTGAGACCAGGTCTCAGTCTGTTGCCCAGACTAGGGGAGTATGGTGGCATCATCATAGCTCACTACAACATCAAACTCCTGGGCTCAAGCAATCCTCCCACCTCTGTCTCCCCAGTAGCTGACTACAGGTATGCACCACAACACTTGACTAATTTTTGTTTTTTTTAATTTTTTATAAAGATGAGGTCTCAGTATGTGTCCAGGCTGGTCTTGAACTCCTAGACCAGGCAATCTTCCTATCTGAGTATCCCAAAGTGCTGGCATTATAAAAGTGAGCAACCACACCTGGCCTTTTAAAAAATTTTTGCCCAGAAATTTAAGTCTTCCCCAGGGATTGTGAATTTCTCTACATGTCTTTGTAGTTTGAGTGTTTTGCTTTTTATTTTTTGAGACTATATTATTCAGTGTATAAAATTTAAAACTGTTGGCTCCCTGCTGGAATCAAACTTTTATTAGCCTGCAATTCCTCTACTAGGTACATATCCAGATGATCAAAAATTATTTTACAACAAAGACATTTGCACCAGAATGTTTATTGCAGCCAAATTCATAATAGCCAAGACATGGAAACAGCCCAAGTACCCATCGACCCGTGAATGGATTAACAAATTGTGGTATATGTATACCATGGAATACTATAAAGCCATAAAAAAAGATGAAGACTTCACATCTTTTATGTTTACCTGGATGGAGGTGGCACATAGTCTTCTTAGTAAAGTATCTCAAGAATGGGGGAAAAAGTATCCAATGTACTCAATACTACTATGAAATCAATATATAATCACCTACACACTCATAGGAATGAAAAAACATAACTACAGTTCAGAAAGTAAAAGGGAAGAGGAGAGCGCGGGGAGGGGAGGGGGAATATGGGAGGAGGGAGGGTATTTGGGGGGACCTCACCTAATGTCCATGATGCAACGGTACATTTCAAAACGATTAAGAAATGAATATAATTGTGATGGATGTGTTACTTAGTTCAATGTAAGCATCTCACACTTTATATCGAACCAGTATCCTGAACCCTATAAATGCATCAATGTACAAAGTTATGATTTAGTAAAAAATAATTTTAAAAAATTTTAAAAAGACTTTTATTAGCATAAATAACCTTATTTATTTCAGATGATGTCCTTTGCATTAAAGTTCCTCTTGTCCGTGTGTATCAATACAACTACACCAGTTTCCTTCTGGGTAGGAATTTCATGGTATCTTTCCATCTGTTTATTCTCAGCTGTCCTTATCCTAGCCCACCATTCCTGGAAATAGGAGCTATTCTCCAAATGACTTTTGTAGTGCATCATTCATTTGTGAAATGTGCTGGAGTCATGTCTGTGTGCCTTGTACTTCCAACAGTTTTAGTTGTGTCTCTATAACGGAATTTCTCAGCCTTTTCTGTGCCGTATTTGGGGCTGGGGCAGGATTGCTGAGTGCCTCCCACCGTGCTTCCAGAGCGTGTGTGCAGATGTCTGTTACAGAACACACCAGTGAGGAGTCCTGCAGGTCACAGAAAACCCAATTCAAATGGCCTCAACCAAGGAGGGAATAACTGACTTGCATAATTGGGAATGCAGATGTGGGGTACCCAGGGCCACCTGTACCCAGAGGCCCCAGCTCCGTTTCTCTAGAATTCTCTCTGCCCTGCCCTCGTTCCCATGTTGCTGGTTTCCCTTATAGAGGAAAAGGGCTCCAGCATAGCAGGGCCTCACCCCTGCACACAAGACCACTCAAAGAAGGAGAAGGCAAGGAGACCAGAATCCCAGGTGAGCCAGGTCAGGTCCCACACCTGTCAGTGATGGCAGGGGCCGGATCCTGGGCCTAACAGCCATTCCCTAGGCACAACCAGGGAAGGGTTGGTGGAGGCCTCAGGCCTAGGACAGGCAGCTGGCTATCACCCCCTACTCCAGGCTAGAAACAGTGGAGATTCTTGAACCAGCACAATCTAAGAACTAACTAAAATTCCAGCAAAGGGACTGGCTCATGCCTGTAATCCTAGCACTTTGGGAGGCCAAGGCAGGGGCATCATTTGAAGCCAGGACTTAGAGACCAACTGGAACAACATAGCAAGATTCTAACTCTACAAAAACATTTTATTTTATTTTTTTAGAGACAGAGTATCATTTTGGTGCTCTTGGTAGAAGCACTATGGCCTCAGCCTCCCGAGTAGCTGGGACTACAGGCACCTGCCACATGCACAGCTCTTTTTTTTTGTTGTTTTTGCAGTTTGGCCAGGGCTGGGTTTGAACCCGCCACCCTCGGTATATAGGGCCGGTGCCCTACTCAATGAGCCACAGGCACTGCCCCTACAAAAACATTTTAAAATGAGCTGGGTATCATGGAGCACACCTGTAGGAGGAGGGTTGCTGAGTTCAGGAGTTTGAAGTTGCAATGAACTGTGATGAGGCCTCTGCACTCCAGCCCAGACAACAGAGTGAGACCCTATCTTAGAAAAAAAAAAAAAATCCCAGCAAGTAGTGTTGTGCCCAGGAGCTCCCAAAGACCACATCTCCACACAAGTCGAATTAGCAGAAGAGTCCTTTATTAAAGAGCCAGCCAGTGACTGCCTCACACCCAACACAGGGGTTCAGAGAGCAGCCCTGTCTGCTTAAGGGGTTGGGTTTTAAAAGCCTGGTTTGCATCCTGGTTGGCACGCAGGCTGCCCAGGGGCACCCGGATTGGTGAGAAGCATTGTACAGAAGCAGAACTTTGCTGTTAGTTAGCTATACATCTTTGTTTCAGTACTTTCCCCACTGGTATCAAAGGTCAGTCCAGGGACAGTTGGTGCTTCCTGGTCTATTTCCCAGGGAGTGAATTAGTCAAGCAAGAAATCAATTAATACTTTCCCATCTAACTTGGGAGTGAACCAGACTTACTCCATTTTCCTGAGAGTCTGTGGCCCAGAAGTTTGTCAGGGGTTAGCTGGTATTTTTTAGCCTGGGCCTGACACTCCCCCCTGCTGTTTTTATAAGACTGGGTCAAATTGTTGACTCAGTGGTGGGTAGAGGATTATATTGATTTTTAATTATCATAAGTTTGACAGCACTTACTCGCTTTCTAACATATGCAGTAATTTGATTCAAGATGCAGGGTCCTACGGCCAGGAGGAGGATAAGGAGGATAAGTAGGGTGAGCAGCTGTGAGTAGGGTTGTGAGTCACGGTGACCAGGAGAATAGGGATTGATATCAGCTTTTATTCTCCTCCTGGTGGTAATATTTGTCCTTTAAACTTTTATGAACCAGAGATAGAGTTTCTCTAATGACTCCAAACTGGTTTGCATAAAAACAGCAATTTTCTCCCAAGGCTACACATAGTCCCCCCTCTTTCAGGAAGAGGAGGTCTAGTGCTCTTCAATTCTGCAGAACCACCTCAGCCAAACAGTCAACTTGTGTTTCTAGCCTGGAAACGGAGCTTTCCAAGGCTCCCGTGGGTGACTTGCTGGCTGACGTATTTAAAGTTGGTGTCCGGTAAAGCTAGTGAACTGGTCTTGAGTGCCGTGAATCCTGCTATGCCTTCTGAGATTAGGAGGAGGACAAGACTGGGGGCTCTTTTTATTCTCCTGGGTTTGGGACTGAGGTCCAGGTTTAAGTCTTCTCTTCCACCTTCTCCATCATATATGTACACTTGGGGTATGATGTGAACTTGGGGTATGTGTACATAGGATTGGAAGTCTGTCTGAGAATAAGCTAATGGAGGCACAGTGGCTCAAACCATTTGTACAGCCAAACCAGGTTTCAAAAGAGCCTTTGTAATATAAGAGTTCGTGAGTTTTGCCCTGTTTCCTCATACTGGTTGGCTATAGGAGTTCTTATAGGGTGAATCTTGGAGGTTATATCCATGGGAGATTATGCACAGCCCCTGCCCCTGTAGGTCTCTCAGGGTGAGTTCTGGCTGATGCCAGTTACACTGGGAAGAGTTTACTATATTGACTTTTTCTGGGTTCCCGGTTGTGACAGATGAGTTGACTCCTACCCTGACATAGTAAGGAGGGCCAGGTTTTAAGCATAACCAGCAATCTCTAGTCAGATTCCTATGGGAAGTGTTTAGGAATCCATATACAGCATCTAACATTCTGAGGAAGGGGGAGATTCTGGGATCAGGAGTTGTGCTCCCCTGATTAACAGGGTATGTAGGAGATGAGCTCCATCCAGCCTGTAAGGTGGGCTTCAGGAGTTGAGGCTGTCTAGGCTGTGGTGGAGGGAGGTTTAATTCTGCATTTGGGCCTATGGGTTGAGCTGGGGTGGAAAATCTGTGGCGTTGAATTGTGTAAGTGGTCACAGGGTCTCTGCCATATACGTAGAGTCCCCAAGTCTTTCCCATGTCCTGCATGTGATCATAGATATTGGACCAGCCTTTTAGTCTTAGAATGACTGGGTTACGGGTACCGGGGGCCACACAGGTGGAGTTCAGCCAGCCTTTGCCAGTTTCAAGGGTAAATGTCTAGCCAGTCATCCCAGTGGATCCAAGAGGACTCTGTCTTTCAGCCTCAGTGTTTACACAATAATAGTCTTCCTGCCCCCCGCAATCTGGGTCTCTTCCTGCACAACAGGCATAGTACTGGATGCCTTGTAAGTTTTTCTCTAAGTCTGTAGTACCACAGCCCCAAGTGTAGATGCCACTTCCTGTATTTGGATTTCCCCAGCCCCAGTGAAAGGTGTGGACACCTCCATTTCTTGACAGGGTATACCAAGGTTACAGAGGTCTAACTGGAAGGTTGGCTGTTAGTTAGTGGCAACATTCTGGATTATCTCATCTGTCTTAGTAAGTCTAACCTCCCACACCCAAGACTGGGGCTCATGGGGAGTTGACTTCCTCCGTGCCCACCCTGCAGGAGGAGTATCCATACTATGAGGGTGCCTGTGAGAGTCTTTAAGGGGTCTCCTGTTGGACGGGTGGTCCACTTTTGTCCCTCGTTGCTAGGCGGTGCTCACTTTACTTGGGTGTGGTGAATCCAGGCAGGAATGCCGGCCACTTTAACAGCGGTGGGAGTGGACAGGATGGGGTCCTTTTCACTTGGGTTCGAGTGTCTTGCAACCGAACCGCTTGACCAGTATGAGATCTCTGGGCTGGTGCAGGTGAGGAAGGGCCAGAGGGTCGACCAGGGCTGTCTGACTGTCCTTGATGAGTTTCTGGATGGCCGCCTGGGTGATCTGGAGGGCCTATAAGGACTTAAACAAAGCATGGTTAGAGGTTTCAGTTATAGGCTCATGCTGCATTTTTGGGAGAAGGGAAGGAGGTCTCCCGTATATAATTTCAAAGGGAGTGAAACCAACATGATAGGGGGTACACTGGACATGTAGTAGAGCAAAAAGCAAGAGGTTCGGCCAGCCTTTGCCAGTTTCAAATTTAGTCATAGTTTCCTTTAAGGTCCAGTTCATCCTTTCTACTTGCCCTGAACTCTGAGGTCGGTAGGCACAGTGGAGTTTCCAAGTGATGTTCAGTGCCTTGGCTATTAATTCTGATATTTGCACCGTGAAGGCTGGACCATTGTTGGACCCCAGTACTTGGGGAGACCAAATCGGGGGACAAGCTCTTGTAAGAATTTATTGGTGGTTATCTAAGCGGTTTCATTTTTTGTTGGGAAGGCTTCAGTCCAGCCCGAATATGTGTCAGTAAAAACAAGGAGATACTTATAACTTTGCTGTGCCTTCCCCAAACTCAGTAAAGTCCAATTCCCAATGTTCTCCAGGATACTTGCCTCTGAGTCTGATTCCTAGCCACTGTGTGGCTACTGCTGCATTTACCTGGGCACATACTGAACATCGGGAAGTTACATCAGGTAAGAATTCCCTTAGAGGGGGTATGTGGAGTCGGGGTATCAACAGCTTGGCCATTTTTCACTCCCCTAGACTGGTGGAATGATGTATTTGGTGAACGACAACTCGGCCCAAGGCGGAGGGCAGACTTACCCACTGGTCGGGCAGAACCCACCTCCCTTATCATCTGTCAGGGGCGCTGTTCCTTTTCCTCAGTGTAGGTGGGGTGATCAGGCAAGAGCAGGGTTGGGGCTGTCACCGGGAGCTCTGAAGTCACCACTGGTGTTTGGGCTGCCTCTCACGCTGCCTGGTTGGCAGCCCAGTTTCCTTCTGCTTGGAAGGAATTTCCTTTTTGGTGGCCTTTGCAGCATATAATGGCAACCCTTTTTGGCAGCCATATCCAAGAGTGCCAAAATCTCTTCTTTGTTTTTTATTTCTTTGTCCTTTGTTTATATAAGTCCCTATGCACATGCACAGTAGCAAACACATACTGGCTGTCAGTATAAATGTTTATGGCCTTTCCACCTCCTCATCTTAGGGCCTGAGTTAAAGCTATGAGTTTGGCCTGTTGGGGTAAAGTTCTGTGTCCCAAGTGTTGGGCCCACACTACCTGATTTCCAGGCTGAACAGATGCAGCTCCTGAATATCGGGTTCCGCCTTATATGAAGCTGCTACCGTCTGTGAAAAAGGTGTCCAGATCTAGGAGCGGGGTGTCTGAAAGATCAGGGCGTTTACCTCGTTGGGCTGAAGTTACTTCCAGGCAATCATGGATAGGCATCTCAGGGTTACTGTCTGGTAAGAGGGTGGCCAGACTCAGGGATGTAGTTTTCTAGAACTGGATTTGTGGTTGGTCTAGTAGTAAAGCCTGTTTGGGGTTAGATGAACATTTGACAGCCATTTGTCTGGGGTTCCCCTCAAGAGAGCTTCACCTGCATGGGGAACTGCTATTAACAAGTCCTGCCCCAGTGTCAACTTATCTGCCTCCTTCATTAGTGAGGCAGTGGCTGCTACGGCCCTGAGGCATGAGGGCCCCCCCTGGCTACCGGGTGCAACTGTTTTGACAAGTAGGCTACTGGCCTTTTCCAGGGGCCTAGGTCCTGGATCAAAACACCTTTGGCAATCCCTTGTTTCTCTGCTATAAAGAGGTGGGAAGGTTTGGCGATGTCAGGGAGAGCGTGTTTTAAAGTTTCAAATGCTGTTTGCTCCATTTCAGTCCATTTCACAGGGGAGTTTCCCCCAGCCCTGGCTGCATAAAGGGGTTTTACTCTCTTGGTGAAACCTAGAATCCACAGCCTGCAGTACCCAATGGCTCTCAAGAATTCACATACCTGATTTTTTGGTTGTGGGGTGTAGAGGAATGGACATGACGCTTGCAAAGGACAGTTACTGATTCTTATCACATTAAAAGGACACGCTGAGAACAGGACAGTCTCCTGGCAAGCCGAGAGACGTTTTGTGACTTGGAGGCAATCCCCCAAGTAACTCAGTGTTCCAGAATGAGAGAAGATTGGTCACTCACTAGTAAGCATGTGTTAAACATTGATGCTTAGTACTTCTTCATGAGGGTTGTGGGGAAAGAACACATGGAGAGAAAACACTCGAGGAAAGAGCAGGTGGCAATCCTTCTGCATGCAGCCCTTGTATGTAGTTACCTTAACTCTCCACACCTGTTGTGTATGACCTTAATAAACAGCCATTGTGCAGGGGGCTCTGGGCTACCCTACAATTAAGGTTAGCCCGCCTCCCGCAAGCTTATACTTCTAATCCATGTCACACCTGCTTCCTTTCTGAGCAAGACTGAGACCAGTGCCATAGGGGCCATGGCAGTGGAGGTTGAGATCTGGAGGACAGCTGCCACTTCCTGGGCTAAGAGGGCTCAACTTCCTTCCTTAAGTACATACCCCAGATATATGGCTTGGGTGGCTCACAACTGAGCCTTCTTGGCTGATACTCGATACCCCAGCTCTTGTAAGGTGCCCAAAAGATTTTCCGTGGCCTCCCTACACTTAGCAGTAGAGAGGGCTGCTATGAAAAGGTCATCTACACCCTGTAAAAGGGTTATAGCTGGTGCTGTAGTCTGAACTGTTGAAGGTCCCGGCTTAATGCCTCATCATAGAGGGTTGGGGAATTCTTAAACCCCTGGGGGCAGGCATGTCCACATCAATTTCTGGAGAATCCATTGTCAGGGTCTGTCCATTCAAAGGCAAAAATTTCCTGACTTCCAGGGGCTAAGGGAGTACTGAAGCATCCTTTATGTCCAGTACTGTATATATATGCAGCAGTCAGGGGGAATAAGGCTTGGGAGGGTGTATGGATTTGGAACCATGGGGTGAATGATTTCTACTCCTAGTTAACCTTCCTCAGGTCTTGAACTGGGCAGTGATCTTGGGTGCCTGGTTTCTGGACAGGTAGGAGGGGTGTATTCCAGGCTGACTGGCAAGGTATTAAGATGCCTGCTTCCTTGTTGGTGTTGCAGTTTGTCTGGGGGGCCAGGTTAGAACCTGCTACCCTCGGTATATGGGGCCAGCATGACTGTGAGCCACAGGTACCGCCCAGGATGCCTGCTTCCTTAAGTCACCAAATGTGTATGGTTATGCCTCTGGCTTCATGGGGTATTGTTTTACCCTTATGGGGAGGGCATCCACCCTTAACTGGACCACCACAGGGGTGGTGGTGGGAGGCTACTCCAGGTGGGTTGGTCTCAGCCCGTACCCCTACAATCTGGACTCGTAAATCCTGCAGATAATCTTGGGGGCCCACCAGAGGGCCTGGAGGACAATTTTCCAGGTATACTCTCAAAAGAGATGATAGTTTCAATTTTCTCTAAAGGTCATGTCCCAGGAGGGGGTAGGGGAAGTCGGGGATCACCAGGAAGGAGTAGGTGGCCACCCCATTTCCCAGGCCTACTGTGTGAGCAGTGGTCCACGGGTATGTGTCTGTTTGACCTGTAGCCCCCTGCACTTGAGAGGCTAATGCCTACAGAGGCCTGAGCTGTTTAGTCAGAACTGAGTGAGCTCCCCCGTATGGACCAGAAATCCACAGGAGTGCCCCCAATTTTAAAGGGTCACCAGAGGGGCCATATAGGTGAGAAGCCACCGCCTCCTCAGTCTTCCCCTAGGGACGGGACAGGTTTTGTCCTTTGCCCCCTTTTCTTGGGGCATTTGTTTTTCCAATGCCCTTGTCCCTTCCAGTGGGCACATTGATCTTTTTCTAAAGGTGGTTTTCGGCTGGCCTTTCCCCTGCCCCAGGGCTCCTGGGCCTGGAGGTCAGCTCCCAAGGCGGTAACAGTCACTCTTCCTAATACCCTGGCCACCTTTTCCTCTGGGGTCTCCCGGTTATTGTAAACTCTCTGTGCTATGCTCCTAAGTTCCTCCCTATTCTTTCCCTCAAAACCTTCTAAATTTTGCTGCTTCTTCCTAATATCTGGGGGCAACTGCACGACAAAGGCCAGGTTCACTGCCTGCCTATTTGTGGGCGCAACAGTTGCTGGCAGTCATCTTAAGTGGGCTGATGGGTGAAAAAGACAGATTCTAGAAGGGAAATAAGGGCCTGAGGTTTCTCTGAAAATGGAAGGTTCTGTTGTCACTTGTGGTAAAGGGTACAGAAACAACTCCCCCTCCCCCTGGAGTCTCGCTCATGGGAAGGATTCTGGATGGAGACGTGGAGGAGTCGGCAGAGGGCGCCCTCCGACCATAAGAGGAGCCGCTCCCCTGTGCGGGTGACAAGGCCGGGAGGCAGGTAGAGTGGAGGGCCCGGTAGGGGGTGGAAGGACAGGGCGGCTCCTCGGACTTGCCTTTGTTACAGGTGGAGGAAGCAAGTGCGGAGCCAGGCCGGGGGCTTATAGACTAGTTTAGTCCAAAGATCAATACAGGGGAACTGATGGAGTGACCCGGTTTTCCCGTCACCACCCGCCAGAACTGATGACAAAGGGAGGGGTCAAAGGAGCCCTGGGGGGCCAGCCCACCCCAAAGGATGACCATTCAAGTCCACAGAGGGTCCGAGGAAGTCCCTTAGAAAACTTGATTCCATATTCATCACTCTTATCTATAGAGAAAACATATTTAAAATACCTTAATAAACAACCCAATGGGGTATCTGCCTTAGAAGAGGAGGAACCCATTTTAAAATGACAAAAGCGTCTAGGAAGCACAGAGAGGCACCAACACAACTAAATGGAAAACCAGAGAAATTAACCAGATTCACCAGAGGGACCCAGACCAGAGGGACCCAGTCCAGTGACCCCAACCAGAGAGACCAAGACCAGAGGGACCCAGACCAGAGAAACCCAGACCAGAGGGACACAGACCAGGGACCCAGACCAGAAGGATGGAGATCAGAGGGACCCAGTCCAGGGACCCAGACCAGAGGGACCGAGACCAGGGACCCAGACCAGAGGGACACAGTCCAGTGACCCAGACCAGAGGGACTCAGACCAGAGTGACTGTGACCAGAGCAACCCAGAGCAGAGACTCAGAGCAGAGGGCCCCAGACCAGAGGAACCCAGTCCAGTGCAAGCTCCTGGGCTCAAGTGATCCTCTTGCCTCAGCCTCCCAAGCAGCCTGGACTACAAGCACCCGCCACCACACCCAGCTATTTTTTCTATTATTAGTAGGGATGGGGTCTTGCTCTTGCTCAGGCTGGATCTACACTAGGGTGTCTATCTTTTCCTTTACTATAATAGTACCTGAATGGAATCTATTTATACCATTTAACTACTGATCCAGCTCTGGTTTTCTGCAGAAAACATGGAGCACAGCAGGTGGATCCAGCCCACAGCAGGAAAGTCAGTTCAGAAGCTCTTCCTCCTTGCAGGTCACACCTAAGCCTGATCTCCTGAGGACAGGGAGGGCTGCCCAGCCTGGAGCCCTCCCGTGTGTTGAGCAGGCAGCTGGAGACGGCATTTCAGAAGGTACCCACCCCAGGGCACCAGCCCTACACTTGCACCGCCCTGAGACAGCGCCTCCCAAACACAGGCCTGGGTACCTCACCCACCTCATGGCCCAGCCCAGCACCTCCCCCTTTAGCTCCCGGCCTCCTGCCCTGAAAGTCGGTAGTAGCTGTCCTGTCCCTCCTGCCACCCAGTAGCTCACAATTTTCTCTTGTGGCCAATTCTGACCCCAAATCATATAGGGATGGGGATTCTGGGAAACCATGTTCCCATTTTGCCAGGTGGACACAGTACAGAACCATGGCAGCCCACCTTTGTCAATTTGGTGTCGCTGCACCCTTCCTGTGACGCAAAGACAATAGCAAAATTATACTGCTACCTAACGCGACATGACCACCCTGTATAACCAAAAACATGCTGACCCTTCTCCTCCAAAGGACTCAAGTTCAAGAACAATCTTGAAATCAGAAGGCTGTGGGTTCCCCACCCCTGCCTGCCTCAGTTAGGTGGCTATAGTGTGCAGTAACCGTCAACAAAGATATGAAAAGACCTGGGGCTCTCAAAATTCCAGACATGCCCCTCCAACCCCCTCCAGCCCCCTCTGCGTGGTCTGAAGCACCCCCATGCCCAGACCCCCTTTTTCTGCCATTCTCTGGTATAAGGAAATTGGCACACCAGGGGAAAGCCTCTTGTAGTGCCACCCGCATGAGAATATTCCCATATTAGGAACTTAGGCTTCTAAGCCAGGAGAGCTCAAAGTTGCACGGATGGGAAGCGGCTTTTGCTGGTGGCATACCAGGCCCAGGGAAGCTGGGGGTGGTGGCACCACACAGTGGTTTTCCAGTTGTGTTTTTCTGATTGATTTCTGGTGACACTCCCAGAACATGATCTATATTTCGGCCCTTTGATATTTGCTGATACTATCTTACAGCCCAGCATGTGTGCACTTTTTATTTCACATGTGCTTGAAAAGAATGTGTTCTGCACTGGGATACACGATGTGCCCTGGGTAGCCTGAGGCTGTTTGTCATCTGTCTTCTTCCAACCTTGGGAAGCTTTCTCAGTCACGGTCCACTTATTCCATGAATTACAGAGATGTGAGAAAGTCTGTCATCCCTGGGTGGCACCTATGGCTCAGTGCGTAGGGCGCCGGCCCCATATACTAAAGGTGGAGGGTTTGAATCCAGCCCCAGCCAAACTGCAACAAAAAAATAGCCAAGTGTTGTGGCAGGTGCCTGTGGTCTCAGCTACTTGGGAGGCTGAGGCAAGAGAATCACCTAAGCCCAGGAGTTGAAAGTTGCTGTGAGCTGTGATGTCACCGCACTCTACCCAGGGTAATAATGTGAGACTCTGTCTCTAAAAAAAAAGTCTGTCATCCCCCATGCATGGGTGGGAAACTCTGAGCTTGGCTTCCTGGGACCCCACAGAAGGAACTGGGCCCCTTGGACAGATCTGAGCTTCAGGCCTGCACAGTGGCTGAGGCACAGGGGAGAAGGGGACGGTGAGCCCCAGACAGGAGTGCGGGGGTCCTGCCCTCCTGCCTCATGTGGCACACCCCCGCAGGGACTGTGCTGGGGCTTCAGAAGTGGAGGGCACTGTTCCCCTGGCCTTGCTCTCCTTTGTCCTGCTACATCACTCAGATCCCTCTTCTACTCCCCTTCCTCCACCCACTACAAGGGAACGGACTCCTGCCAGCCCTACACTGAGATCGTGAAATAACATCCTCTGTTGTGATCTCAAAACTCTTCTTGTCACTGTTCACTCTTCTATGAGCCCGGCTTCCCTCAAAAGGCCTGCTGACCCAGCACCATGAAACGGGGCAGAAACCAAGAGCAAGGCGAGCCTCGGCCACTATGATGGTGAGTCTGCTTGGGAACTGGGCTATGAAGGACAGGGGCTCGGGGAAAACATGGCTGGGCTGCTTGTGAAATAGCTGATTTTAGGAAATCTGTAAATAAGCCAGGTGTTGATGACATGCACGTTTGCCCAAGTAGATAGTCACAGGGGCACCCTCTCTATTTTCTCCTCTCTGCTGACCAAAGTGCTGGTCCTGGCCCCAGACTTGGCTGTCTTCCCTAGTTCACCCTGGCATCTGGAGTACAGCACTGGGCTGGGGAGGGAGGGGGAGCTGGCCCTCTTGGAGGTGCTAACTGCCCACTGCCTTTAGCCCATGCTCCTGCTGGGCTGGGAGAGGGGTGTTTCCCAAGAGAGATCCTTCCCACCAGTTGAACACATGTGCAGAGGACACAGGAGCTCCGTGTGCCAGGGCTGGAGCACCGAGGGCAGGGCCTGCAGGCTGGCCACAACACTTAGATTTACACAGGATTCACGGGGAGTATTGGAGGAAGGGCGTGACCCCATCAGACTTGCAGGGTAGATCACTCTGGTTGCTGAGAAAAGATGAAAGGGCAGTCAGATCAGGCAAGAAGCTGTGTGATGACAGCAGCCTCAACTAAGGTGGGAGCCATGAGCTGAGAGAAGGAGGTGGTGCCAAGTGACATGAACAGGACTTGGGGACCCACAAAGGAGAAGGTAAGAGAGGAGGGGGTCTCTGGCTGGCTTGTGTGGTCAAACCTGCCGTCAGCCTGTCAGCTCTTGCATCCTGCTTCTAAGTCTTGTTCCTTGATCTATGAACTGCATCCCAGTTCTTTAGTTTATAAATAACTTAAGGTGGAGTAAAGTAGTTACAGAAGTTAGTTAAGAAGTAGCTTAGCTGAAATTGTAAGTCCCCGAGAATGATGACCATAGTGCTATTCTTGTGACTATTTCATTTGCTGATTTGGAGATATGTATGTAATAAATAGTGAGTTAATCTGGAACACAGGGCCTTTGCTGTTTCTCTCCTTAGGTGGTGATGGCCCCTTGGGCCCACTTTTAAAAAATCCTATCTAGTCTCTTATCTTTATTTCTTTCATTGCCAAGCTTGGAGGGATACCCACAGGTTGTGTGTGGGCTGGCCCCCTACAGGTATGTGGGGACTGGCTGGGGACAGACAGGTGAGGGATGGGGGGATAAGATCAGAGCCCGACCCTCTTTAAATGATTGTACAAGTTTACTCAGGGAGAATGAGATGGTCCTAGATGTTTAGTTCTTTGCTATATTTGCTTTCTAAAGGGTAAAGCATAATATAATGTCCTATGTGATGTTGAAAGAACTTTAGGAGTAAAAAACAGAAAATTAAAGAAATATTTCAAAATTCTAGGAATGTAATGATCAGGTACACCCCAGAGTTTTCTAAACATTTTTGCAACCCTTATACCTCTGAGCCCCACAGGCTGTGAGCTGGCATCATTTCTCCACATAGTAGCTGAGGACACAGATGACAGAGGCTATAATTTGAAGAGTGGGTTCAGGCAAAGCCTGGCACTGAACACAGATGTGGTGAGAGGGGAGATGGGAGGAATGGGTGGTCTAATGGCAGATCTCTAGTCTACCCAGAAATGACATTCACAGACATGGGGGGAGGGGGTAAACATGGCCTTTGGGGCTAAATGAGTTAATACATACTAAAATATTAAGATGAAAATATATAATGCCTTGCTCATCAATAAGATTAATGATAGGAGCTTCTTACATAACAAGAAAAAGAATTACAGAAAGAATCAGAAAACAAAATCTAACAATTTACTGTTTATAAGTTAAAGACGTATAGCAAAATATATACACAAATTTCAAAAATAGTATGCTGAGCTAAACTCTATTGTGCAAATGCAAATTCAAGAACAGTAAGAGACTTCAATTATGATATTTGGAAAAGAGTTTAAGCTAAAAGAATTAAAAGAGGCAATGAGAGTACTAAAAAAAAAGGCACAGTTTTTCAACATATCATTGTTTAAATATATATGCCCCAAACATCATGATACTTACTGATAATTTATGCCCTGCCTATTTCTCAA
Organism: Loris lydekkerianus; assembly: GCA_963574355.1. Taxonomy (NCBI): domain Eukaryota; kingdom Metazoa; phylum Chordata; class Mammalia; order Primates; family Lorisidae; genus Loris; species Loris lydekkerianus. The sequence goes on from CAUYPK010041026.1 coordinate 18,114, forward strand.
AAAGGATTTGAGAAAACTGTATGACTAACATAGCCACAATATATATAAGAGAGAAATAGAAATAAAAAATGAAATAGAAATACTTAAAGAACAAATCCACAACAATCAGACTATATATAGATCCGGTAAGTGGGTTTTCTTAACTGTTTGGGGATTATCGCCCATTTTGAAGACAAGCCCTTTCAAAACAAGACAAATGCTACAGATCCCCTCCCAGGTCAATTCATTCATGCCCACATCCACACAGTTCTGTTCAATCCCTAGGGGGCCACAACTCCTAAAACCTCTGCAGGTTCAGACTCATAGACCATAGACCCTGGGTTACAAACTCTGAAGTAAACAAAAGTTAGAGAAAGTATAGATTTGAGCAATGTAATTAAAAATTGAGTTAAATAGAACTGGTGGAAGAAAAACACAGTTTCTGAGAGTACACAAATGCTTTATAAAAATTGATATTTTCAGGCCCAAAGAAATTCTATGGACACTTAGAAATGTTGACACCACAGTACAATAAGAAATAAGCAGCAACGCCCTAAGCATTCATCACTTAGAGATATTTAAAAACACACACACACACACACTTGGGCCAAAAGGAAATTCCTAACACTATAACAAAAAACACCACACATTAAAACCTATGGAGTGCAGACAAAGCTGTAACTCAAAGAAAAAAAACACAGACCAAAGTATCTACATTTACTAGACACAGTACAAATATGATTAACTATATTCAAATAAAAAGGAAAAAAAAAGAGGATACATATACTTTGGCAAAACAATAGATTAGTAAACCAAGAGTTGGAGTTTTATAACATTCATCAACATCTAAGTAAACTATTGCCATCAGAAGAGGTAAATGTAAGACAACAGAAACAAACTAAAAGACAATTGATTAAAATATTACCAGATACGATCTCATAACTTTGCACTGCTTGAGAGTCAAAATAGAATGAGGAAATTTTTTAAAATATGCAATTACTTTGGGAGGCTGAAGTGGGTCACTTGAGGTCAGGAGTTTAAGACCAGCCTGGGCAATAAAGCAAGACCTTGTCTCTATTAAAAAATAACTTTTTAAAAATAAAATATATATATTTTTAATTAGCAAGGCATGGTAGTACACACCTGTAGTCCCAGTTACTTGGGAGGCTGACGCAGGAGGGGCACTTCAGCCCAGGACTTCATTCAAGGCTGCAGTGAGTTATGGTCATGCCACTGCACTCTGCCTGGGCAACAAAGCAAGACTCTGTCTCAGAAAAAAAATAAAAGTACCTAATAAAACAGTGAAAGAATTTGAACAGAAAGAACTAGATTCTGTTCATACTTCCCAAAAAGAAAAGCACATGGTCTTATCATGTTTACATGGGAGTCTGCTAACCTTTAGGGCAGGGGGGTCTTAATCTTTATGTTACACAAAAGGAAAGCAGGGAGGAAGAAGAGAAAGTGCACATTCCACATTCCAAAATGTGAGAACAGCAGAAAGTGAATTCTGAGCCACTGGGGGTGAGTGCAGAGGGCACCCAGGAGGGGCAGCCTGAACCCCACGTGGCTGAATCAGAGGGAGTCAACCAGGTTGGCTAAAATGAGGGTTTATGTGCAGAAAATCTCCCGAAGGTTGGTTTTTAAGGAGAGCGGTGACATGTGCAAAGTGATGCTTTAAAAATCAGTTTGGCTGGGGTGTGTAGGAAGGCGGGAGGGATAGACCAAAGGCAGGTAACAGACATTCGCCTGGTGATAATGTCGGGAGGGGGGAAGAGGTAGATCTTTCCAGGCCCCTGCCTGATGCCATTTGCTGTCCCAGCTTCATCTTGGCATTCTCATCACTCCTGACAGATGACAGGCCAGCTGCAGACAATGCCCAAGGCACTACCAGCTGGTCATGTGGTGGGTTCCCAGGCAACCTGGACTGCTGGTTAACACACACTCAATGGCAAAGGCAGGTGCTGGAAGGAGTGGCCAGGACTCCCTCTGTGATCTCTCCAGCCCATCACGTCCATCATTTTGGAACCTCTGGCCTACCAAGCCACCCTTACTGAGTAACAATTATGGCTTTCCCACATTTATTCATCAAAACTATACATGGCGGCCACGCTGGGCTTCTGATCTGCTGAAATAACTGCACCACACCATGGTGAGTTACTGTGATATAAACTTTTGGAAAAATTTGAACTGTCTCAGAATGCCTCTTGTTCCACTAGCTCTGAGGAGCCTGGTGGTGATGGGGGGGGAGGGGGGCAGTGCTCAAGAGATCCCTGTGACCTGGGACAAACACTTACCCATCAGCCAGGCCAGCTGACCATCACTGCCTTAGCCCATTCCTGAGGCTCCAGGGACAGGGGCACTGAGAAGGGGGGGTGGGGGGTGGGGTCTTCAAGCTCTGCTCAGCCAGAGCCAGCAGGTAGACTTTGGAAGCTGTCAGGGGCTTTACAAAAGCCCAGCACAGGGCCCAAGGCCTGGCGGCACACTATAAAGTCATAATCCCCTGGGGAGCTCTAAAGCATACCACTGTCAGGCCAACTCTGGGGGAGAGGACTGACTTGGTGGGAGGAGAAGAACACAGGAAATGGCACTGCTTAAATAACCACCAGGTGAGCTCCAGTTGGCAGGAGAGGCAGAATGACACTGCCACAGCAGGAGGTGCAGGATGGCATCTGGGAGGAAGCATCCCTGTGTGGGATGCCACATCAGTGGGGCTGGTGCAGCCCAGGTGCAAGCTGGAGGGAAGGACGGATGGAGGGAGGGAGGGAGAGAGGGGGAGCCTTGTCTAACAAGGGCCTGCCACAAGCCCTGTTTCAGGACCCAGAGAGAAGACGCCCTTCCAGTCTACACCTCTGGGCAGGGTTGGGGTACTTTTAGGTCCTTGTCCTTAGTTGCTGACCAAGACTCTTTCTCACATGGCCTCCTTCTAAATGGGCACCTCATCCCAACCTCAGAGGTACATGGCCAAGTCTAATTACCCCCACCTCACAGGTGGGGAAATGGAGCCTGGGGAGGTTACAGGACCTGCCCAAGGTCACACAGGTAGACAAGGGTGGTACTGGGATTTGAACCCAGACCTTCTGATTGGGCCATGGCCTTCTCCACCAAACCTCCCTGCTTCCCGGGTCCCCTGACATGGGAGGTGAGGTTACCTCACCGCCAGACCAGACCAGAGGCGGGCCTTGCTGATGTCTGAGGCACACTGTGATCTTGGGGGCACCGGGTCTCAGGGAAGGGTTTTCCTGGAAGCAGTCATGCCTTCCTGCAAGAGAGCCCTCTGACAGGGCCAGTCCTCACGCTAAGAAGAGGCTAAGAGACCACATCCAGGGGGCTCACCATCTCACCCCCATCCCAAGACCCGTTTCCAGATCCCCCTTTGCTGTGTTGACCTATTTGGTGGCTCCACCAAGGCCCAACCCAGGCAGAAAATCCCTCTTTGCTGCTGACATATCTATTTTCGAATTCATTTTTCTTCTGCTGATGCAGACTGTGAACGTGGTTTCTGTCTTCGAAAAGCGCCAGACTGCAGCCTGATACAAAGCGTGAATCTGACATTTTCCTGGGTTTAACTCAGCCTTCTCCCTCTTGACATATATATTCTTCTGGATTCTGGGAAAAGCAAAGAGAGGGCAGAATCAAGTCTCGTAGGCTCCGGAGTCCAACGGGAGAACGAGCAGGCTGAAGGTCAGCTCCGCGCCCTGGCCGCCCTGTTGCCCCGCCCTCCCCTGCGCCCAGTTCCCTGCGGAGAGCTGGAGCCTGCGCGGGGCGCCACCTGGGGGCGCTCCCCGCTCTTGGGGACCCTCGGGAGCGCCGGCGCCGCAGGGATTCCACGTGGCGTCGTTATCTTAGCAAAGCTGCTCCGTCGGGCTAGTCTTTCACGCTTTGGCCCGGGGCCCTCGCTCTACAGTTTGCCCCCGGCGTGGGTCTTCTGGTGCCGAATCAGGTGCGAGCTGCCCCGGAAGGCCTTCCCGCACAGGTTGCACTCGTAGGGCTTCTCCCGGGTGTGGGTCTTGTAGTGCTCGATGAGCGCCGAGCGGTGGCGGAAGGCCTTGCCGCACTCGCAGGCGTAGGGCTTGCGGCCCGTGTGGATGCGCTGGTGCTGGATGAGCGCCGAGCTGTGGCAGAAGGCCTTGCCGCACTGGCAGCACTCGTACGGCTTCTCCCCGGTGTGGATGCGCTGGTGCTCGATGAGCGACGAGCTCTGGCTGAAGGCCTTGCCGCACTTGTGGCACTTGTAGGGCTTCTCGCCCGTGTGGGTCTTCCTGTGCTCGATGAGGTTGGAGCTCTGGCTGAAGGCCTTGCCGCACTCGTCGCACTGGTACGGCTTCTTGCCCGTGTGGATGCGCTGGTGGCGGATGAGGTGTGACCGGTGACAAAAGGCCTTCCCGCAGAGCTCACACTCGTGAGGCTTCTTGAGGGTGTGGATCTTCCGATGCTGGCTCAGGCCTGAACTCTGGTTGAAGGACTTCCCACATTCCTTGCACTGGTAGGGTCTCTCTCCCGTGTGAATGCGCTCGTGTTTGCGGAGACTGGAGCTGCGGCTGAAGTCCTTCCCGCACTCCCGGCACTCGTAGGGCCTTTTCCCGGTGTGGATCTTCTGGTGCTGCGCGAGGGCGGAGCTCTGGCGGAAGGCCTTCCCGCACTCCCGGCACTCGTAGGGCTTCTCCCCGGTGTGGATGACCTGATGTCGGAGCAGGTGCGAGCTCTGGCTGAAGGCCTTCCCGCACTCGCAGCACTCGTACGGCTTCTCCCCGGTGTGGATCACCAAGTGCCGCAGCAGGTGCGAGCTCTGGCTGAACGCCTTCCCGCACTCCCGACACGCGTAGGGCTTGGCCGGCTGTGGCGAGCGGCGAGTGGCGGTCGGTCCCGAGTCCCCCCCGTCTGCTTCCACGCAACTTCGTGGACTGGACTCTCCTCCACGGTGGATTATCTGACACACACCGAGATCGGATTTCTGGAGGAAGGTTTGGCTAAATAGCTCATCGTCCTGGGACCCGGTTCCTGGGGGGATACTTTGATGCTGAACAGGGCTTGAGCACAGACTGAAATTCCCCTCGTAATCGTCATGGTCCTCATCTTGCTCCCCAAGAGGGATCTCTTTGTAGATAACAGCCATTTGCTCCAAACCTCTTTCTGGAAGAAAAGGATCCCCCAGGTCCACCCCAGGAAAAAGTTCTTGCTGCGTCTCTAACCTGTCCTCAAACACAAAGGTCTCACCAAACTTGGTGGCTGGGGGAACCTCCATTGTGTATCTTATATCACCCCCAATGACTGTATTTCTTCAAAAATGCTCCTCTTTGGACTGTATTTACTGTTCTCAGAATCTGAAAATAAAACAAGGGATGTTGTTAAGTCAGCAAACCAAGCAGCTCCTGTGCGCCTCCCTTCTGTGCTAGAATCTGTGGTGGAAACAACCAAGTAAGTGTAAGACACAGTCTTACCCTTGAGATGAGCCCAAAAGAGTTAGAGACACGTTTTGTTTACCAGAAATAACTGCAAGGAAAAGAGACAGACAGACACAATGAAGGGCCACATCATGGTGTCTGGACTCTGAGGGCTGAAGAGGTTCAGAAAAGTGAACTGAAACAGGAAGTGGAAATCCCATCGCTTTGGGAGGCTGAGGCAGGCAGATCACTTGAGGCCAGGAGTTTGAGACTAGACAGGGCAACAACCCTGTCTCTCCAAAGAATTAAAAACAAAAAATTAGCCATGCTCAGTGCCATACTCCTGTAGTCCCAGCTACTGGGCAGGCTAAGGTGGGAGTTCAAGGCTGCAGTGAGCTATGAGTGCACTACTGCACTCCAGCATAGGAAGTGGAGCCCTTGTGGAAAATGGGCAAGGCTTGAGGTACTGGATGATCTGACAGTATTTTTGGAAAAAAGAGAGCACTTTCCTCCTACATTAGGTTAACCACATTCCCTCCAGCTGGGTATCCAAACCCAAGCCCTCAGAGTCGGCCTGGACCATCTCATTCTTACCCTGTCATCCGGTCCTGTCTACTTCCTGAGGCTTCATGGAAGGAGTCTCTGGCTCTCTGTCCTCATTGCCCTCTCTGCAGCTCAGGCCTCAGTGCTCCTCCCCAGGATTTTTTCAATATTCACCTAACTAGCCACCGACCTCCAGCTTCCACCCCTCCCTCTGGTATGCTCTACACAGACACCACAGTCAAATTCCCAAATGATGACAAGCCTGATCATGGCCTTTCCCTCCTTAGGATCTTGAGACAGCCCCAGTCCTTCACAAGCCCCTTCATACCTGGCCCTTCCAGCCCTGTCTCTTGCCTCTCTCCCCCATACACTCCTAACCTTCCAGCTTAACAAGTCATGGGCACTACCCTTTTCATTCCTTATAGGTCCTGCCCCCATTCTCAGACTGTTGCTTGTTCAACCTTCTGGACTCATCCAAATGTCCCCTTCTCTGTACCCTCAGACTGTGACCATCTCAGACACACCTTCAGGGTATCCTGAGGTGCACCCAGCACCTCATCACAACACTCCCCACCCTGTGTGTCTATAAGATTCTCCCTACCACTAGCCTTCGAGCCTCCCAGGGCAAGGACTGTGTTCCTTTGTTTTGGAATCTCCAGCCACCAGCACAAATGTTCATGGTTGTTGAATAAATCATCAAGTGGAGGAAAAGCCATTTGTTTGTGTGCCAGAACTGTCACTGTTCTTTATGTTGCCAAAGAACACTTTATTCAAATAAATCAATTGTCCGACTCTAGGAGATGTAAATAATAAAACAGACAAAAGCAGAGCTGCTCCAGTTGAAGGCGGGGTTTCAGCGGGGATAAAGGAGGAGCCTGGAACACCCCACTCAGCCCACCCCCTACTCTGGTGGCCTCTAAGGAAGCCCCTCAGAAAACCCTTCAGAAACCTCTGTGCTAGACAAAGACAAAGTCTTCAGGGGACATGACAATGATAGACACTTATATCTGTGGAGCACCTACATGTGCTAGACACTACCACATACTTCACAGCATTTTATTTAATCCTTACAATCCTATATGAAGTTACATTATCCTTCTGCTAAAACTCAGCTCAGAAAAACCATACTAAATTAATCAAAATAGTTACAGTGGAACTCATTCCTATTTGGAAATGATTGTTTTAAATGATTAGTCAGGCTGGGCACTATGGCTCATGCCTATGATCCTAGCATTTAGGGAGGCCAAAGTGAGAGGATCACTTGAGCCAAGAGTTTGGGACCAGCCTGGACAACATAGTGAGACCCTATCTCTACAAAAAAATGACCAAATACTACTTTTTCTTTTCCAACCAGTAGAAAGACCAGGTATAAAAAAAGCACAGGCCAGGCATGATGGCTTATGTCTGTAATCCTAGCACTTTAGATCACTTGAGGTGGGAGGATCACATTAAGGCCTGAGCACATGAGCAAGAGCATGACTCCATTCTACAAAAAACAGAAAAATTAGCTGGGCATGGTGGTGGGGCACCTGTAGTCCTAGCTACTCAGGAGGCTGAAGCAGGAGGATTGCATGAGCCTAGGAGTTCAAGGCTGAAGTGAGCTATGATGAGACCACTGCACACTTGCCTGGGTTACAGTGAAAGACTATCTCAAAAAAAAAAAAAAAAAAAAAGCACAAGACTAAAGTATTATCAAAAATTCTTTGATCTCTTCAGCGCCTCTTGCCCTCCCCCTCCTCTGCAGCAATCCACCATCTCTAACCCTTCCAGTTCTCTCACTCGGGCTAAGTGATCCCATATCAAAATCCAGCAACCTCCCACTTTCACTGAGGTTCTCCTCTTCTAGTTCCACCCCTTCCTTGTCTGGCTTAAACCCTCTCTATCTGTAGTGAGTCTAACTATGGGTGTCCCTTCAACTCTCTGGAGGCGTCATGCTCCCCGCCTCCTTGTCCTGTTGCAACAAACCGCTAACTCCCAATCTATCTGCCAATTCCTTCTAAAATGTTAAATGTTGCCAAGAAAAATCATGCAGCTACGTATGGCAATGCCAGAAACTTCGAGTTTCCAATTTCAGCTGGGACCTCAGCTCTGGCATCCAGTGACCTCCTTATTGCCAAATCCCTCTCTTCCCAGTCCTCACCTTCCCACCCCAACTGGCACTGCTCTCCAGTATGTCCTTCTCAAAACCCTTCATTTCAGAGGTTGCAAATTAGCAGCCCAGTCTGGGGATCCTGCCACAGACATATTTTGTTTGGCTCTCAAAGAGCTGGGCTTTTCCTTCTCATTCTACTTAGTTGGCAGTATTTAACATTCAGTAATTCTCTAAGCTTTCTCTTGAAAAACTGAAAGATGTGACAATACGGGCCCACCCTTCACTAACCCACATTGCCTACTGGGTGCCTGAAAGCTTTGAGCTAGCCCCAACCTCATCTCCACCCCCAACCTCATTCTCATTTTATCTCATCGGTTTTTGAAAGCTTTCTTCCCAATGTTTATGCCCTCTGATTTCCCCGTCCTGCTGTGGAATGCAACTCTTCCTCCACCCACCTGTAAAACCCTGGTGTTTCCAAGTGTCCCTCCTTAGGAATTTTCCATTCGCACTACGTAGCCCCTATATGCTGAAGTCTCCACTCTGGATAAAAAGTTGACAATCTTTTATCTGTGCCCAACAATGTCTTAAATGTTTTTGGACCGAAAATCCAAAGGTCTGGAACCCCATGCGTCCCCTCTAGGGGCCTCTCCCAGGGCCTCTTGCATCTGTCACCCCATTCTCCGTGGAGCCCCCCGGGCCTGGGCACCGGCAAACCCTCAGAACGGTAGTGTTCCCTGGCTGGAGGACCAGGAGCGTCCACGGACCCGCACGCGTTGCCTGGAAGGCGACGCGGCGCCTCTAGAGGATTCCCACTGACTAGAGACACCCACACCCGGAGCCACCGTAAAGACAGGTGGTCAGGCGAACTCCGGTCACCTTAGAGGGCCGGGGCCACTCACCTAGGCTGGGGCGGGGCAGCTCACCTGGGCCGGGGCGGGGCCGCAGGCTGGTGGGGCGGGGCCACACCTGAACTGCTCCAACCCGCGGCCGACGCCGCCGACGCCGCCTCGCTCTGCCGCAGCTGCTGACGCGGAGATCGCGGCCGCCGGAGCGCCCCGAGCCCCGCCCCCGGCCCGCGGGCACTTCCGGGACCACTCTAGGCCGTGCGGAGGTCCCGAAGTCTCGGTGGTCCCGTCTTGCCAGGTGTCGCCACGGTTAGCAGTGTGGCCTTATGGCGTTAGGACTCAGAGCAGCAGTCTCTTCGGTCGGCAAGAGGGCTCTGGCCATCCCCACAGCGCGTCCTGGCCGTAAGGAATATAGAGTTGGGCAGGCGCTGGCGGGAGTCCAGAGGAGGAAACTGAGGCCAGGAGGGACCGGCTGGCCTTGCGCTGCAGGCTTTCGCTGCACCTGCCCTGGGGTTGGGTGCGAGCCAGCGGCCACCGAGGCTTCTGGGGTCTTCAAGAGAAGGGGAAGGAAGTCACCAAGCTGTCGACTTGGCCTTCCCGCACAGGTCCGAGGGTCCTGTTAGTATTCACCCGCCCCTGCAGAGACGTAGATGAGAGTAACCAGCCTGCGAAAGCCCAAGCTGTGGCTGAGTGTCGGCGAACCCTCTCAGGACCTGGGGACCCCCCAACTCTGTGCAGCCGAGCGCTGACCTGCAGACATTAGGCACCTCATAGGGGCAACCGGGAGGGAAGAGGAATGTTCCCCACTTCCAGTCACTCAGCGCTGCTTCTGATGGCAATCCTTATCCCTGCACCCGGTGCTCTGGCGCTTGGCCCCTGCCGCTCAGGAGCAGCTGCCAGCCCATCAGAGAACCTCCCTCAGTAGGCCAATAGAACACACCTCCTAGTGGAGGGACTCTGCCCCAGCGCTCTGCCCAACTGTCCTCAGCACCCTCAGCCCTGTTCCTTGGGTGCCTCCAAGGACCCCTCCCCCACATGCTACCCACAAATTTTGTTCTTCCTTGCCCCAGCAATGCTCTGTCCCACCTTTGGCAGAGATGCCAAAAGATAGGTAGGGGCTGCCCCTCCTAACCACTCCAAACCCATGACGGTTGGACCACAACCAGCCATGCAGACCCGTGGGTGGCAAGAGCTGGTTCCTTTTTCTCTCTCCAGCTCCCCAGGTCACAAGAAGGCCTGGCCACTGATCTGAGCCCCCTGGGGGCCAGAGGGGGAGGCTGGGTCATACCCCAAGGATCTCAGGTGCTTCCTCTAGCAATAATCACCAGAACCTCCAAACCCCCACACTCCTAGACCAACCACAGTCACTTTGTTCAACCAGATCTCATGGCCCTCACAATAGCTTATGTTGACATGTTGAATGTTATTAACCCATTTTACAGAGGAGAAAGAGCAAGGCTCAGAGAAAGTTAAAGAGGGGCCCAAGGTCAGGGGCAAACAGGAGGCCCCCGTCTCACACCCCACCCCTAGGGACCAGAGCTGAAGCCAACAGCACAGTAGTAATCAGCGTCATCCTCAGGCTGCACAGGGCTGATGGTCAGGATACAGGCATTGTGCACCACATCCTTAGCTGCCGAGAAGCGGTCAGGGATTTCATCAGGCCGGTGGTACTCCTCATCCGAGTGGTAGTAAAGAAGATAGCGGGGGGCACTGCCTGGCCGCTGCTGGTACCAGGAGACACCATAGTCCCTGATGGTGTGCTGGGGGCTGAGCATGCAGGACAGTTGAGCCACTTGGCCTGGGAAGACGAGCAGTGCATCTGACTGCGTCAGGGCTGGCCGGGAAACTAAGAAACACAGACCAAATCAGGCCCAGCCTGACTCCACCCACCCCACCTATGAAGGCTCAGTCAGACACCAAGAAGACATCCACTACCAAAGGCCAATGTTGTGGGGCTGGCAATGGACGGGGTGCAAGAGGCCTGGCTCTGTGTGACTTTGGGTGCCCTCTCTGGGCCTCAGTTTCCCTCTGAGTGAACATTCCAGAGCTGGCAACTGAAAAGTGGAAATGGTGTTGCCCAGAGACAAGGCCACAGAGATGTTCAGGCCAGATTTAAACCCAATTCCTGCTGCCCCTGAACCCTCTCCCAATATACCCAAGCCACAGAACCCTACCAACACCCAACTCATCCCACTGAGGACAACTGCTGCCGTGTCCAGCCAGAAGCAGTTTCTGAAAACAGACCATCGTCCCCATCACCCCTTTTAACAAGAGTTGGGAATGTTAGGGGGCCTAACGCAGCCACAGACAAACCCTTTTTCCTCCCCCTCCTCTCCTAAGACAAAGACACAAAGGATCTGGCGAGCCCCACTCCCCAGAAGTTCTCCCAAAAGACCCTAACCTGACAGGCAATTTGTAGAATGTGCCTACCCCACACAGCCTCATAAAAAAGTGGTATCTAACTGTCCCTGGGGGCAGATGTCATCTTTGCACTACCCATGTGGGTCACCCTCCCCTTTCAATAAACCTTGACTGAACATCTCTGTGGCCTCATCTCTGGGCACCACTGTTTATACCTTTCAGCAACTGCCAAATTCCTGTGAGTGCCACATACCCAAGGATCCATGTCAATTGAAGGCCCAGAGCTCAGAAGGTAGGACCGGCAGCCACTGGGTCCTCCTGTTGCATGCCCAGCTTTCTCTACAGACCCCTCTAACCATCACACCAGCTGCCAGGGACTCTCTCAGGGTTAGCTTGCCTCTGAGGCACACCACCTTCCCCTGTGAAGAACTAAAAAGGAGACTGAAAAATCTGAGTCCAAAGGGGCCCTGGTGGTCTGGTCATTCGCAAATAGGGAAACCAAGATCTACACAGTGAAGTGACTTGCCTCAGGTCAGGGGCAAAACTTCCTGGAGTCCTGCTCCCAGGGCCCTTCCCACTATCTCCACCGATTTGCTCCTTTGCAGGGACATTCTGGGGCCAGTACTGTCCCCCACTCCACACCTTTGTGAGCCCAGCCCAGGGAGAATTCACCTGTCATGGAGGTCCCCATCAGAAGGAGGGCCAAGCACCAGCAGGCCATAGCCAGAGGCAGGGAGGCAGGCAGGGGAGTGGTTCTGCCAGGCTGCAGGCTGTGCTCCAGGTGCCTGGGGGCACAGGGCTGGGGAGGCCACTGGACCAAAACAGGGCATGCAAATCAGCCCAGAGACTGCAGAGGGAGGGGTGGTGTCTGGATCCAACAGCCAGACCCTTTCTGCCAAAATGTCAGGTCCTGGCCCCACAAGGCCTATGGAGACTAGAAGCCCAGGCCTCACATGCACTTGCAGCAGGGGGTTGGATCTACTTTTATTGAGGTGCAACTGGCATATAGTAAATTGCACACATCTTTAGCATATAGCTTGGTGATTTCACATATACATGTACACACAGCCCACCACAACCTCCACCCATATTCCCCAGAAGGCTCCCTCATGTACTTCTCAGTAATGACCCTCCAGGGAACCATCATTCTGATTTCTGTCGCCTTAGATTACTTTTTACCTTGCTCTAGAACTTCACCTATAAATGTATCTTCTCTTGTGCCTGCTGCTTTTGCTCAAAATTGTAAGTCACCAGTGTGTATGCAGCCAATAGTTAGTTCAATCTCACAGCTGTGTGTAACCCTCTATGTGAACACACCACAATTACTTTATCCATTCTCCTGTTAATAGCCACTACAAAACAGTTATGGAGATGTTCTTTGCTCAGAGTCAGCCCTCTGATACCTCCTCAGCCGGCCCTCAGACTGCCCCACGGCCCCCACCACCTCTTCTCAGCCACTGCTATGACAACCGCATTCCCCTCACAGGTGTGCCAGAACTACCACCAGAACTCAGAGGCCACCGTCAACCGCCAGATCAACCTGGAGCTCTACGCCTCCTACATCTGCTTGTCCGTGTCTTACTTCTTTGACCATGTTGATGTGGCTTTGCAGAATTCTGCCAAATACTTTCTTCACCAGTCTCATGAGGAGAGGGAACATGCCGAGAAACTGACAAAGCTGCAGAATCAAAGAGGTGGCCGAATCTTCCTTCAGGATATCAAGAAACCAGACCGTGATGACCAGGAGAGCAGGCCCAATGCGATGGAGTGTGCATTACAACTGGGGAACAGTGTGAAGCAGTCACTACTGGAACTGCAGAAACTGGCCTCTGACGAAAATGACCCTACTTGTGTGACTTCATTGAGACACGTTACCTGAATGAGCAAGTGAAATCCATCAAAGAACTGGGTGACCACATAACCAACCTGCACAAGAGGGGAGCCCCCGAATCTAGCATGGAGAGTATCTCTTTGACAAGCACACCCTGGGAGACAGTGATAATAAGAGCTGCCTTAGGCTAACTTCCCCCTAGTGGGGGGGGGACTTCCGTGGTCACAAGGGCAGTGCATGTATCTTGGAGTTTCCTTTACCTTTTCTCTTGTACCAAAACATCCACTTAAGTTCTTTCATTTGTACCGTTCCTCCAAATAAATTTGGTATCTCCCCCCCCAAACAAACAAAAACAAAACTGCTATGAACATTCCTGCCAATGTCTTTTGGTGAACTTGTGCTCCCACTTCTGCTGGACAGACACCTAGGATGGAACTGCTGCGTTGTAGGGAATGTGTGTGTAGATACTGCCAGGGTTCCCAATATGCTTAGACGCACATACACTCCCACCAACAGGGTAAGAGAGTTCCAAATCTCGTCCTCACCAGCACTTGACATCTTCAGTCCCTTTAATTTGCCAGAGGATGGCTGGGTGCAGTGGCTCATGCCTATAACCCCAGCACTTTGGGAGGCTGAGGCCCAGGAGTTGGAAGCTGCAGTGAGCTATGATAGTGCCACTACACTCCAGCCTGGGTGATAGAGCAAGACTCTGTCTATAAAAAGAAAACACAGGGGCAGCGCCTGTGGCTCAGTGAGTAGGGCGCTGGCCCCATATACTGAGGGTGGCGGGTTCAAACCCAGCCCTGGCCAAACTGCAACAAAAAAAATAGCTGGGCGTTGTGGCAGGCACCTGTAGTCCCAGCTGCTCTGGAGGCTGAGGCAAGAGAATCGCGTAAGCCCAAGAGTTGGAGGTTGCTGGGAACCGTGTGACCTCATGGCACTCTACCCAAGGGCGGTACAGTGAGACTCTGTCTCTACAAAAAAAAAAAAAGACAACATAATAATTTGCCAGAGGGAGGCAAGCTGAGGTGGTTTTCAGTTTGGGTCTGAATCTCAACTCCTACACTTAACTGCATGACTTCAGCCAAGTTACTCCCCTCCACGTACCTGAGTTTTCTCATCTGGAAAATGAAGTTCAGCATAGCCAGCCCAAGGGTTGTGAAAATACAAAGACCTATCTGCTCAGTGTGCAGCACAGAATGTGTCTTTCATTTTCCATATTCTAATGCTTGTAATCTGGGGCCTTGATGACCATGCAGAGACCACCCCTCCCAGGGTTAGCCAGTTTCTGGAGATAGCAGACACTTGTTTATCAGGACTCACACTTCCCCTGCCCTAACCTCCCCAGGGCAAGGCACCCGTCTGCTAAGGACAGCGACTATGCCCCAGAGCTCAGGTGAAATTATTCAATCCTAAACCTGCCTGCCCAGCCTTGCCTGCACCTTTGGAAACCACAGTAAGTTTGCCCACAGTTCCTTCCTCTCCCTCTGCCTCAGGATCAACCCTCATATTTCCCTGGGTGACCTGCCATGGCATGGTGTGTCCCTTTTCTTGAGAACTGTAACAAACTATTCAATGGCAATCTGGTCTGTATTCTGATCTGTTGGCCTTATAATACAACTCACAGCCTCTAGAGCTTGGTTGGGGTAGCCCCTCTAGGGTCCTACCACATTCCTGACATCTCCTTAGGGCACCACAGAGACAAGATAAAAGCCTCTTAGATGGCAGAGTGGTGACTATCAGAGATGAAACCCCAGGCACTGGAGTCTCTACACTTAAGTCTCCTGAGCTGTGTTCTGCAATATGTGGGTTCCCAGATATAGTGCTGTCCAGGAAGAAAGTGCTCTGTGTTTAAATAAGTTTGTGAAATGCTGCCTGACTCCACAGTACTGATTGCAGTGCTTGTCCTGCTGAGCCCAAACATAGCTTTTTAAAGTGTTAAGACATTTAATCCTCCACCCTGAGTCAAACAGTTCAAGCCCTCTTTGTATAGGTGGAAACACTGAGACAGCCTAAAGTGCTTATCCAGGGACAGAGCATGATGATGGTGAGCTGCGTGGAGGACCCAGACTTCCTCCTCACCATCCAGAGCTCTGCCTGCAGAGGGCAGGAGAAATAGGGGAACCTTAGGGACAGGGAGGATTTCTTGGAGAAAAGAGGGCTAGCAGGGCGGCTGCCTGTGGCTCAGTGGGTAGGCCGCCGGCCCAATATACCGAGGGTGGCAGATTCAAACCCGGCCCCAGCCAAACTGCAACCAAAAAATAGCTGGGCATTGTGGCCTGTAGTCTCAGCTACTTGGGAGCCTGAGGCAAGGGAATCGCCTAAGCCCAGGAGTCGAAGGTTGCTGTGAGCTGTGATGGCACAGTACTCTACTGTGGGCAATAAAGTGAAACTCTGTTTCTACAAAAAAAAAAAAAAGGAAAGGAAAAAGCAGCAAAATGATTGGGGGAGGAAGCTGTTCCATGTGTCCACGAGGCACCCCAGCTGAAGGGTCAGGTGGAGGCTCAGAGGGAGGCACAGGAGACAGAAATAGAGTGGAGGCAGCAGACATGAGAAAGGAGGATGAAAAAAGAGAGAGATTGAGGAAAGCAGTCGAAGGATGAAAATGGAAAGGCAGGGAAACACACAGAGAAGAGGGGAGGGAGGGGACAGTGGGAGAGGCAGACAAACACTAGGGAACACAGCAAGGCCGGTGAGCTGGACTAGCTAGCAGTGAGAGCTAACAAGGAGGTACTTGGGACCTGCCATGTATCCGGAGGCCCAGGAACAACAAGGAAAAGGACAGGGCACACCCTGAGGACACACTGGAATATGCACTGGCCGTTCGTTCCCTATAAAGTTGTTAAACAGGCCTATACTGAGGACCCACCAATCCCTTTTAGGTGGGACATTTCCTGTAGGTGAATGTCTAAATTGGCTTTTTTATTCAGCATCTCTAAAAATCAGAACAACAGCCGGTGAATGATTAACAAACTGCGTACACCAAGGAGACGCTCCTCAGAGGTAAGGAGTAAACTGTTGATGCCTGGTGCTGAGTGAAAGAAGCCAGCCTCAGAAGGCTCTGCTCTGTTTCATTCCATATATACTGACATCCTGGAAAAGGCAAGGACAGAAAACAGAGCCTGGATGGCAGGAACTAAGGTTGACTACCAAGGGCCCAGCAGAATTTGGGGGTGATAGAAATGTTTTACGTATTATCCTGACAAATGTAAGATTTGTCAGAACTCCAAAACACCAAAAGAAAAAGTAACAAGGACAAAAGAAAAGAGAGAGGAGGCTGGGAGGGGGGAGGCAGAGAGGAGGGAGGACAGGAAAGGGCCTTGAGTCGTAGGGAGCCTGCAGAAGTTGGTGAGGATCCCCCCCCCCCATTCAGCGAGGAGCCCTGTCTCTCACTGTTGGGGGACATAGTCTCCGGAAGAAGGCATAGGGGCACCCCTGAACCAGGCTGGAGCCCCCAAGATGGGCTGGACCAGAGCCCCGCCTCGAAGAATGCCTGCCCGCCCAGGTTCCGTCACCGGGATACTGGGAGGAAGGCGGTTCCCACTGCCATGGAGACCGGCTTGGGAGCCAGTGGGAGCAGCTCTGGCCCAGCCAGCGGCGGGAGGGAGAGGCGGCCCTGTGGTCTTGGACTAACTGCAGGGCCTGGTCTATGCTGGGGGCCAGCCCACGCTCACAGACACATCTCTCCACAGGGCCCCCGCTGTCAGCACCCCTTGTGGCTAAGCTGGAACATACGGGGGGACACAGCTTTGCCTTAGCTGGGGAATCAGGGGTTTGGGGGATCAAAGCCACCCCACCTGTCTCCTCCCCCTGCGGCCATGTTTATCACGGTGATGTTTGGAGGTGAGACGTTCCTGGGTCCCCAGTCTCGGCAGCCAGGTTGGGGGGATGGACCCTCAGAGGCGCTTTCCTCTCGCTGGGGGAAGTCGGGGAGATGATGGCGGAAAAAAGGGGTACAGCTGCTGGCGGGGATGGGACGAAGGTTTGGGGAAGCGGCAAAGCCTGGAGCGAGTCCCTTAAAGGGAAAACCTGGGTTGACCCCGCCCCGGTAACTCTTGTAGACTCCTCTGGGCCATTGCCCGCCACGCCACTTGTGGAGCACCTTTTTTCTTTTGCAGTTTTTGGCCGTGGCTAGGTTTGAACCTGCCACCTCCGGTATATGGGGCAAGTGCTCTACTCCTTTGAGCCACAGGCGCCGCCGTGGAGCACGTTTTTAAACCGCAGAACCCCTTCCCCATTCAACAGTGGCCCTCAAGCTTGGGCGTGAACAGACCCCAGAAGCACCAGCCACAAGTTGCAGTTTCCCCGCCCCTCGGGGCGGGTCCGTCACCTGCGGGGGCGGAGCCAGCGTAGGAGGCGGGGCTCACGCGGGAGTCTTTGGCTGGTCCGGCCACTTACAGCTCCGGAGATGGATGAGGGGGTCTCTCCGGCAGTTTAAGCAGAAGTTGCCAGAGCTGTTTCGCCTGGGGCACAGTCCTCGCCTAGCCCCTACCCCTAGTCGCAGCTCTGGAAAGGGGAGAGATCGGAGGGTGAAGCAGAGGATCCCAGATTGAGGGGGAAGAGATTCCACAGGCTCACCTCTGCCCCTCCCCCTACAGCCGGCTGCTGGGAATTGGTGAATCCCTGGTGTAACCTGGTGACCCTCACCGCCCACCTGAAGCAGAGGGGAAAGGTCCCCCCAGATGGTGAGGAGTCTGGGGAGGGGGCTGAGGAGGAGGGGCTAAGGGCCCCAGGCAGATGTGCCTGCCTTGCCCGGCCTCTCTTTATACCTTTCCAGCAACTATAGCTCTCCTGGGCGAGGATGGGCATCTGGTGAGCCTGGAGGAGGACGTCGAAGAGGGGGCTTCCGCAGCCGAGTGCATGGCCAATGCCATACTGCAGGAGCGGGGGACCTATGTTCTCGTGCAGATCATCAGTAAGTGAAGCCCAAGACTCTCCCTTGTGGCTAAGCTGGAACATACAGGGGGACTCAGCAGGCCACAGACTACCCAAGACACTACCCAGCCGCCCATCTCAGCTGGGACTTATCCCCAACCAGTGCCACCCAGTGCCCTGTCCTTGACCCCAGCCTGCTCTAGGAGGCAGGTCCGGAGTGAGAGGCAGACAGTCAGGGGTCCATCACCCTCTCCCCATACTCCACAGAGGGAGAGGATGGGGCTCCCACGCGCTACGAGTCCCTCCTGGAGAACCTAGATGACCAGTGTCCAGAGCTGGCAGGTAAGTGTTTGGGTAGATCTGGGGGGAGGGCTCATCTCCTCAGCCCCAACCATCAGGGCTTCCTGGGCCTTCCAGATGAGCTGCGCTGGCTGTCAGGCCTCCCTCCCATGAGCCAGGACCGGAGGCGGCGCACGGGCACACGGCGTGGCCGGGAGCAAGGTCCCCCTTCAAGGTCTGGAAGGGCAGGCTCTCTGCCATCCAGGACTCGCTAGCTGAGGCCAGCAGCCAGGTATGGAGATACAGACACCCAGGGAGAAACACCCTGAGTAGGACCCCTTCCGGGTGGATAGACACACTCAATGACAACTCTGCACACATATACCTCTATGACAGAACACATTGTACCTAGAGACAAGTCCCTATCACCCCCTGCAGTGTAAGTGCCCTAAGGGCAAGAATGTCCTCATTGCTCCCAAAGAGATGTACAAGGGCCCAATGCACAATGTGGCAGCTCAGTGTGTGATAGGGCAGCCTGCCCTGGGGGGCTGCTCCTCTGTTCAGGCAGGCCCTGGAACCTGTCACACCACAGCCAAGAGGCAAAAGCTGGACCGGGACCCAAGGGGGTTGACCATGACCTCTGCTTTGTGTGGCCAGATGCAACAGACAGCAGCCCAGCAGGTTTCCTCTTGCAGAATCTGGAATTACACTGCATCAGCAAGAAGGGCAAGGTCACAGATAGGATGTGAGGCCTCTGGGGGCCCCTAAGATGTGGGCGCAGAGAAAGGGATCCAGAGACAAGGACAAGAAGGATGGAGGAGGCAAAGCACCCTGAAAAGGGAAGATAATAGGCTCCTCCCAGGATTCCAGCCCCCAGACTCAGATGTTCTTGGGGGTCATGGGTTAAGGCCTCGCCACCCCACTTAGAACTGTCTGAGGCAGTCTGACCTCTGCAGATTACAACAGGGCTCCTTCCATCCCACCTAGGACACGACCTACAGTGAAGCAATCCGCATGTGGGAATTAAATAACCATCCATCTCCCCTGACCCCACCTCCTCAGCCAGGGAGCTCCTGGCAATACGGCATGAAACAAACTGTGGTCTAAAATAAATTCTTTTAATTGCATATTTGTATCTCGGGCTGTCTGTGGGATGAGAAACTCCCTCCTCACTCCCAATCCCAGCTACACGGGTACAATCTGGTGTTGTGGTCCGGTTGTTGGTGAGGGGGTGGAGGATGAGTCTGCACAGCCTTCTTCAGGGCAGGGAGCTCAGACCTGTGAAGGGAGGGGGTAGCACAGGCTGGTGGTCAGCTTGCAGTGCAAGAAGGCCTGCCCCCTACCTCCCCTCAGGTTCCACTCACTCACCATGGTTGTACTTGCACTGCTTCAGGGCCTCACTGAAGCCCTCACACAGGGACAGGTCACTCTGAGTGGTTGAGCAGTCCAGGAACTGCCTGATCTCATAGGCACAAGGCCCCATCTGCAGCGGCTGGGGCGCAGAGTGGGCAGGGGCCTGGGAGTACAATACAAGAGGCCACAGGGTCAACTCAGGGTAGGGGGGTTTGAGGTGGATTCCTAAGCTGGGGGGCACCTGCCCCCCTACAGCCCCAGTTTGGGTGTCCCATGGGTCCTAGGAAGTATCAGTGACCTAGGCCTAGCCTGCCTGCCTGGGCTGCTCCATAGGTGAAAAGGTGAAGCAGCAGCAGCTGACATAGACCATTTCTCTGCTGCCCCATAATGGACACATTGGGCAGGTTGCAGGAGAGGGAGAAAGCTCTAGAAAAGTCCAGTACTCTTAAGAGTATGAGCCCCACCCCCACAAGTTCTGGACCTTCCTGGCTCAGCCACACTGATCCTCATGACCCCTAACCCAGCTTCTAAGCCGAATTTGGCTTAGGGATGGGGAGCCCCGGGGCTGTGGAGAGGTCATCAGGGAAGTGGCTGCCCTTTGCCCTTGGGCCCAGGGGCCACAGTGCTGGATCTAGGTGTAGCCAATTAAATTTAACATCCTTCTCTTCTCTAGGGTTAGGTAACCTTAGGCAGATCTCTGAGGACGTCAGGGGGCCTGGTTTCCTCACCTTTAAATGATTGGTTGGTGTCTCTCCCTGGAAGTCTAGGGACCTTTTGTCTCAAGGGAAGGGCTGGGAAGCCTGCTTTATGTGACAGCTCAACGGCACAGTGAGTAATAGGACCCTCCTTGGGCAAAGTCCTGGGCTTGGAGCAACTGTGAATACACCCAGACACTTCTCACTCGGATACTTCAGCAGCTCCCTGTGTGGCCTTGAGAAAATCCTGCCTTACTTTTCCAGGACCTGCTGCTCACCTGCTGGACAGCAGCGGGGGCAGGCTCCGAGCTTCCCCCGCTGAAGGCTCCAGTCAGGGCGCTGCCCACGACGTGTCCCACAGCCGAGCCTACGGCTACCCCTGCGGCCGTGGACGCCATCTGAGCCATGAGGCCTGGCTGGCCCGAAGGAGCGGGGGCTGGGGCGGCCGCAGAGGGTGGTGGGTGAGCAGGTGGGTGGGCAGAGTGTGCAGGAGGGCGGCTGCGGGGGCACAAAGAAGCACAGTTAATCCTCGCGGGACCTCTGACCAGGGGCCCGAAGGGCCAGCAGCTCTTAGAAGCAAGCCTCCTCCGTTCCCGGGGAGGTGGGCGACCTGGGTCTTAAACACGTGATAATTGCACCCTCACCCTCCCCCCGCCAAGATGGCGCTGTAGCAGCCAAGGTCACTGCGGACGCCGGTGGGGGAGAGTGCCCACTCTTTCCAAGCCCCCTCCCCACAGTGCCCTTATCTCCCTCACACCTGGCTGGCCGGACGGCCGCGCTGCGGCTCCCCCGAGGCATGGCGGTGGCGGTAGGACGCGACTGAGTGTAGTCAGAGACGCTGGTGTAGCGAGGACAAATTCAGCGCTTGTTACCGCGGGCTCAAAATCGCTGAGGCTTGGGGGCGGGGCCTCGGAGACACGCCCCCAGAGGGAGGTGGCACTTTCCTCAAGCAGGTGCCTCCCGAGTTCCCTCCCGAAAGCTCCTAGTCTCTGCGCGGTCTCAGCCGGCAATACGACCTTGATCCCTGCGGGCGCCCGACCCTGGTTGTGCAGGGCCTGGGGACACAGGCCAATGCTGCAAAGCGCTGGGGACTAAGGAAGGGGCGACAGGACCAGGTTCTTCCACCGCCGGGGTGCAGGGAGTGGAGTTGAGGGTTGTCACAAGCCTTGGAGGGGAGAGGAGACAGGGAGGTGACAGGCTGAGGCTTGCCTGGGAGCGTGTGGGGTGCGCGGCGCCAGGCCGGGTCCGCTCCCTTGCTGACTACCTGATGGCCTCAGGGATTCTAGTGGCCTAGAGCGGGAACAAGCGGCCTGGAGCGACTCGTCCCCACATCCCCGCTAGGGGGCGTCCCGAACCCTCCTTGACTTCGCCAAAATGCGCTGCCGGCGCGGGCAACCTAGGGCAGCGCCCGCTGGGGTGCGATGAGGTCACCCGCGATACCGTTAACCCCACCGGACCCAGTCGCCCAACTCGCCTGGCTCCCAGGGCGCAGCGCCAGACACCCGCAGCGTTTACGTGACTTTCAAGCCCGAGCGCCTTAGAAGCGTTGGTGCGTCTCAGGTCAAACCAAGCACAGGTTTGAATCCTGTGGCCTCAGGATTTTAGCACCTTGGTCCCTGGCCAAGGGGAGGCTGGGGCGAGAATTTAGAACACTTCCCTGCCCTTCTGGATTTTTTTATGGTCTTTTCTGGGTGACTGTGCAGCGGTCATACTATTACCCCTAGATGGGGGGCAGGAAGGGGGTTCTGTCCCTTCACTGTCCGGTGTGTCACCAAGGCCGCCTGGCACTGCAGTTGCGGGGAAGGTAAAATCACCAAGAGCAAAAGCATCCGAGGAGGAGCGGGGACGTTTGTCACTGCGGAGAGAGACGGTCCTGTGAGGAGGAGGGCAAATGGGCAAGGAGAGAGACCAATGGGTTATGGGAGGGCGGCTGTTCCCGGTCATTCATACTGTACGTGAAAGTCATGCCAACAACCCTGTTCTCACCACACTTCAATCCTTTCAGCCAGCCTGTGAGGCAGGGCCGTCCCTGACCCACCTTCAGTGTCCCTTTCACTGATGTTGACCGCCCACCTCCAGAATCGGCCTCCCAGTGAGGCCTGCATGTGAAGGATGGACCGTTCTCTCCTCCCCACAGGTCTGGTCCAGCAGCTACTCCTTGGCTTATGCAGTCCCTTGCCACCTGTTTCCATATGCCAAACTGAACCACTCTTGCAGCTCATCAGGGTCCTCTTCCTCATGCAGGAAGCCCTCTGTGACTAGCACCCCTTGCTGGGCACACTGTTGGCTTGGCGATGCCCCAGCCATTACTGGGCGTGACTGTTACTTCAGCTCCCCTGGCTGGTAGCCTGCAGATTCCACAAGGCATGGCGGTGTACCCCTAGAGGCACTCAAGACCGTTTAAGATGTTAGACAAAGGAATAGTTTTATTTAGCTACACATTTTCATGGATGTGCATTTTTCAGAAAAGTATACAAACAGCTCATCAAATCCATGGTTTCTTGGCCACTATTGGTAAGATGAGTCATCTAAGCGCCTACTTTTTAAAAGTAAGTCACTTTAAAGAAAGATTGTCAGCAGTCTGTCATGCCTGTCTTTGACCTCTAGGAGTCTCTGTGGAGCCTTCCTGGAACAGCCATGAAAAGCCCCCTTCCCTTTCTTGTTTCAGGCTGCCTGCCCACAACCTTACCTTACAGCAGCTCCCTACCTGGCAGGGTGGGAGCCATTGCCCAGATGTTGGCTCTCCATGATTGGAGCAGATTGCCATGAAGATGATGAGGCCCTTCATCATGGGGGGGGGACGGAATGTACAGCATGATTGGCCACCCCCTTCAATCAGGGATGAGGCTGGAAGATCCCTTCTGGAATGTGTAGGGATCCCTCCCTCCCACCCTCACTCCCTCTCTCTCGGCCAGGGGACACCTTGGGCCCTCAGTGCCCCACTCAGACACCCTCTCTCCCCCCTGCAGCTGACCAGATAGAGGACCTTCTGACATGAAAAACTCTGGCCCCTTCCCCTTAAGGCTCCGTTTCCCCATCCATAAATTGTGTATGATTCTGTTCCAAACTGAGCAGCTGACCAGCCCCTGCCATGTGCCTCAGTTTCCCCCAGGGGACACATTTTAATATCCCTTTCTTTACAGGAGCTATTATGCCATCTTCCAGATGAATCAGTTGCGGCTCTGAGGAGTGGGAGAACTTGCCCTGGGTAGGACCACCTGTCACAGGCTAGCAGAAGGTCGGAGGTCAGGCCACCAAGGAGACCCAGCGGAATGCACCTTCCAAAGGAGGGGGTAGAGTTCAGGCGGTATGAAACCCGACTCCTCTCAGAGTTACCAGGTTTAGAGCTGTCCTCCACACAGCGGGGAAACTGAGGCACGCTGCAGCCCTCGCTGTCCAGTCACGCAGCACCAGGCCTACGAGGACCGGAGGCGGGCCCATTCCAGGGACAGGTCCCCTGGGGGGCTGGTCCCTCCCTGTCCACTCCCCCCCCCCGCCTTGGTGGCTGGGAGAGTTTAGAACAAAAGGCGACGGGGGGCGGGGCCGGGGCGGGCAGGGGGCGGGGCGGAGGGTATAAGTGGCGGCCGCCCGGCGCGGCCCAGCAGGCCCAGCAGCCTCGGGGCGGATGGCTCCGGCCGCCGGGCTCCTCCGCGCGGCCCCGCGCGCCCTCTTCCTCCCGCTGCAGCTGCTTCTGCTGCTGCTGCTGCTCCCGCCGCCGCCGCTGCTGGCTCGGGCTCGGCCACTGGTGAGTGTCCGCCGCCAGCCGGCCGCTTCTCACTGAGGGGGCTCCAGGCACGCGGGCTGGGCCCAGCGGCCAGTCTGGACCCACGGGGGCGCCCCGGGTGGCCTGACGTGCCCGGTCCCCGAAACGCTTGTTGGTTCCTCATGGACGTGATAGATAGTGAGCTTCCCGTCCGTGGGAGTGTGCAAGGCGAGCGTGCGCTTGGCTGGTGAGCGGGACTCCACGGTGGGTTCACGCCTCCTCCCCGCGCTGGGACCTGCTTCTCGCCCGCCAGCAGCGAAGGCTGGAATGTGTGTTGGGAGAGGAAGCAGGAGGAGTGGTTACAGGGCCCCTATTCATCTCAGGGACAAAGCCGAGCAGGTCCCTGGCGGTGCAGCCTGCAGGTGTATGGCGGCGGTGAGCGCACCTCCAGGTGTGCAGTGCCAGCGGGGCAGTGCTGTGCTGGGGGGAGTAGGGTCTGCGCATTTGCTCGCAGCAAGTTTGGAAAGCTGGGAGCCAAGACAACAGGAGACCAAGGAGTGCGGGTGGGACAGAAAGGTGGGCCTCAGAAAGAAGTGGGTACCTAGAGTAGGGAGTTGAGACCCTCGGAGAGCAGAAGGGTGGAGAGATAAGGTGTGCTCCGGGGGAGAAAAGAAAGTGCAGAGGCTGTCACTGAGTATGTGTGCCGACTTGTGTTTGTGCCAAAGCCTTCCACTGAGCTGGGGTTCAAGGCACCAGTCACAGGAGTGGCCAGGCAGGGCCTGGGTTGCCCAGGCCAGTCTGCTCTGCAGTGGTGTCCAGCAAGCTCAGCAGGGATGGAACCATTGGAGGGAGGCAGGCTGGAGTTCTGGGACTGGTCCCAGGAAGAGGGAGGGATGCAGGCTGGGGCCTCTGTCCAACCACACTGGCTTTGCCCTGGCCAACCTGTGCCAGCTGTGAGAGCAGGAGGGGACGGGATGGGTGGAATAGAGCAGGTGGAGGGGTCACCTCAGTCTGGAGGCCCTGCCTCTTCCAGCCCCTCTTGGTCTCCCAGGACCTGAACAGAGTAAAGAATCACCCTGGGTAGCTATTGAATGCATGGGTGTGGGACTTGGAGGAAGCTGTGTTTGGAGCACATGACCTGGTTTTTATGCCTTCTTATGTCTCAGAACCTCACCTACCTCAACTGCAATGGAGAAGGGGGGAGAGGTAACAGTGCCTGCTGCTGGGCATTGAAGATCAAAGGAGGTGATGCCTGGCACTGCAGACGCTGTCACCTGTAGCTGCCACTCTGATGCTTGTAACTGGAGGCCAGCCTGGGGTGGGGTCTGAGTTGGGCTGTTGCCTGTCACTCTGCAGACACACAGGGAGTATTTGGGATCACCTCCTCCAATATGTTTATCCCTAGGTCATCAGGGCCAGGACAGCTCTGTAAATTTTTTTTTTAAGTTTTTGGCCAGGACTGGGCTTGAACCTGCCACCTCTGGCATATGGGGCCAATGCCTTCTCCTTTGAGCCACAGCTCTGTAAATATTTATCCACCCCAGTTCCTACCTTCCAAAGTTGCCTTCCCTTGTGAAGGCATCAGGGGAGAAAGAGGGGAGGTTTGGTGGGAAGAGGTAACCCTGCTTGCTAACTGGCTGTGTGACTTGGGAAGGTTGCTTGATGTCTCTGGGCCTCAGAGGGGCAGGATACTGCATAGAATGGCATGGTGATGCTCGCATCTTCCTTACAGCCTGACCAAGTGCCCTCTCTTTCAGGCTTGCCTCCCAACAGCAGAAAGCTGTTTAACAGCAGAAGCTCTGATTAATTATCCCGTTGAACAGATAGAAACAGACCTTGAGAGAGGCAAAGCTAGTCTGGTCTTACCTAGGGCCCTCCCTATCTCCCCTCTGTCTGGTGCTGCCCAGGGGCTGACCCTGAGGCTGTGAGCTCCTCTGCCAGGAGGCTGGGTCAGTGGAGAAATTCCTTGAGTATGTCTGAGGCTATGGTCTGGTGCCTGCCAGAGGAGGGCAGGGCTGGGCCAGCCAGGCATCCACCACAGGCCAGGCCAAGGGAGGCTACTGGCTGGGTGAAGAGGGAATGCTCTGGGAGCAGAAACACTTCTCAGGAATGTGGGATTTGGAGGTAAGCCAATGGGCAGGGTGGGGGGAGCTCCAGAGCAGGAGGCACAAGCCCCAGGACTAGGCCTTGCTCTTTCCTGACCTGCTGTGTGACCCTGAGCAATGTCCTTGGCCTCTCTGCGCTGTTTCATCCTCTGCCAAGTAGGAGGACGCCTGTTCCCTAAACTCCCTAAGGCTATAGATGAGCCCAGGGGTGGTCTATGTCCCCTACTTCACCTCATGGAGTCCCAGTATTCCTGGGAGGACCGAGTCCACCCACCTTAGGAATCAGCAGGCTGTGCTATGCCAGCCTCGTGGCTAGGCCACCTGGTCCCAGGCCAGAAGGAACTCCAAAAGATGAAGTATGGGAGATCAGTAAGGCAGGGAGTGTGTGTTCTATGCCAGTGATGGGGAACCTCAGGCTAAGAGCTGTTAAATAATGTGCTCTAAGTAAAAAAAAGTTGTGCACCTGCTGGAGGCCTAAATGCTGGCATCTCCTGATTCACTCCCTCTCTTAAGATCGATGAACAGCTGTGGAGAGGGAGCAAGGGGCCTCTGACTTGGTGGGAGATCCTGCATGAGGAGCTTTTCTTCTCTGGGCCTGGAAACTCTTCTAACTGCAACTTCTGTTTTGCCATTGTAGTCTGGAGATTTGGTGGGGGGGCTGGAAGTGAGGTGGGTGGTAGATCGCTGACTGGGAGGGCAAAGAGCAGGGCAGGTGGAGGCGCTTCTCTGCCTTTGTGTAGCAGAGCACAGGCCCGGCACCCAAGACCTGGCTTCCAGCAGAGGCAGTTTTGTTCACACCCCACCAGGGCTGGGTGCACAGCAGGCGCTAGCTCTGTGATCTGCTTGTCCCCTTCATGCAGGGAGGATGGGGCCAGCCAGTTACCAGGCACCCAGGCTCACCTGTTGAAGCCCCAGCAGCACAGATGGCAATTCATGACATGCTGCCTCAGAAGCATGTCAGGCAGCCCTGTGCTGGGGCACCACCCCCATTTGACAGATGGGGAAGTTGAGGCTAAGAGAGGGTAGTGACTTGTCCAGAGTCACCATGGCATAGAGTGGGTGGGCTGTGAGTGCAGTGCTTTCTGCCAGCTGTTACCAGAGCAAGTTGCTTGGCCTCTCTGGAATCTATTTCCTCATCTGAGAGGTAAGGGCCCTGGTCTGCAGCAGTGATAAATACCGTATATACTCGAGTATAAGCCGAGTTTTTGTGCCGAAAATTTGTGCTGAAAAACCTGAACTCGGCTTATACTTGGGTCATACAGGTTATTTGATTTGGTGTGCGTGCACCTAATCAAATGCACGTAGTCTCCAGTCGTCTTCTGCCTCCAGCCGTCTTCTGCCGTCTGCTTGAGGGGGCGATGCTTCAGCTCAGTCCACAAGTCGGGGCTGAGCTGAAGAGGTAGGCAGCTGAATTGAACTGTATTCCACTGAACTATTTAACCCACAATATTTAATGGCACATTTAATTAAGTGAAAACCCCATTTAAGGCAGTAAAGTCTTGTAAATAAATGTTTATAAATCCTGAATCCTTCTAATCAGTGGTTTTGGAGTATAAGGATTCAGGATTTTTAACCATTTATTTACAATGCTTTACTGTCTTAAATGGTTTATTCACTTTATTAAAGTTGCCATTGAATACTATGGGTTAATGTGGTATGTGTCATTTAACCTACTGATTCCTCAATTATTGTAATTTTTTTGGGTATATATTTTTATTTTTGAAATTTACCAGTGGCTGCTGCATTTTCCATCTTGGCTTATATGCGAGTCACTAAGTTTCCCAGTTTTTAGGGTAAAATTAAGGGGGTCGGCTTATACTCGGGTCGGCTTATACTCGGGTATGTGCGGTACTTCCCAAAGCAATCTACAGATTCAATACAATCCCCATTAAAATTTCAACGTCATACTTTCAAGATTTGTAAAAAAATAATTATTTTGTATGGAATCACAAAAAAACTCACAAAGCCAGGGCAATTCTTAGTAATAGAAACAAAGCTGGGAGCAACACCCTATCAGACTTTAGGCTACACTACAAGGCCATAGTGATCAAAACAACATGGTATTGCAACAAAAATAGAGACATAGACATTTGAAACAGAATAGAAAACCATGAGATAAAACTTACATCTTATAGCCACCTGATCTTTGATAACCAAACAAGAACATACACTGGGAAAAAGAATGTCTATAAATTCAATAAATGGTCCTGGGAGAACTGGATAACCACATGTAAAAGATTAAAAGTAGACCTGTACCTTTCACCACTTCCAAAAATTGATTTGAGATGTATAAAAAATTTAAACCTAAGGCATAAAACAATAACAATACTTGAAGAAAGTGAAGATATTGGCCTGGGGGAAGATTTTATGAAGAATTCTGTTGCAATTGCAACAACAAAAATAAACAAATGGGACTTAATTAAACTTAATTAAACTGAAAAGTTTCTGTACAGCTAAGAAGATAACAATCAAAGCAAATAGACAACCTTCAGAATGTGAAAAGACATTTGCATACTATGAATCAGATAAAGGTTTGATAACTAGGATTTATAGAGAAATCAAATTAATACACATGAAAAAAAGAGTAAACAATCCAATATATCACTGAGCAAGAGACATGAGTAGAACCTTCTCTGAATAAGATAGACAAATGGCCTACAAACATATAAAAAAATACTCATCTTCCCTAATCATCAGAAAAATGCAAATGAAAACCACCCTGGATATCACCTAACCTCAGTGAGAAGGGCCCATATCACAAAGTCTCAAAGCTGCAGATGCTGGCATAGATGTGGAGAGGAGGGAACACTTTTGCACTGCTGGTGTGACTGCAAATTAACATAACCTTTTTGGAAGGAAGTGTGGAGAATCCTCAAAGAACTCAAATTAGACCTCCCATTTGATCTGTAATACCATTACTAGACGTCTACCCAGAAGAAAAAAAAAAAATCATTTTTATCAACAATACATTTTCACTAGACTGTTTATCACAGCTCAATTTACAAGCACCAAAATGTGGAAACTGCCTAAATGCCCACCAACCCAGGAATGTACTAAAAAGCTGTGGTATATGTATGCCATGGAATACTATTTAGCCATTAAAAAGATGGTGACTTTACATCTTTTGTATTAACCTGGATGGAGGTAGAACACATTCTTCTTAGTAAAGCATCACAAGAATGGAGAAGCAAAAATCCAGAGTACTCAATTGTAATATAAAGGCAGTAGATGTTCTGATACAAGATGGAGTTAAGGAAATGAGGGAGTGGGTCGAGGAGTGGAAGGAGGGAGGTAGGAGGTCATGGTGTATGGCACAACTCTTGGGAGAGGGACATATTGTAAGAGGACTTTACCTAACAAATGCAATCAGTGTAACCTAATTATTTGTGCCCTCAATGAATCGCAAACAGTAAAATAAATAAATAAACAAATAAATAATAAATAAAGATAGGAATAATATTTTTTTTTTAACTTAGCAAGTCACATACAATCTCTGCTGCATAGTATTTTTTAAAATGAGTTCTGCAGGACACTTCTCAGAGTAGTCCTGGGAAGACCCAGTTCTCCCTCCTCCTGTTTCTGCTTGTATCTCTTAGACTAACCCAGGAATGCTTTGTCCACACAATACCCTGGGACAGGTAGGAACAGCCTGAAATGGGTCCAGGTCTTATTCTTTCCCTCTTCAGGAATGTAACATCTTAAGTTAGGGAGAACCACTGGGACCATTTGGGCATTGTTTCTCCAAGTCCTTGGAAGATTTGCCTTTCAGGGCCCCTCAGCTGTCTGACAAGAGGGGCACACAGGGTAGAGACGCCATCCATCCAGCAGCTCTCTTGAGCTCACAATGAATCTGAATTCTTTTTTGTCCCTTGCAGCTTATGTGTAAGTGAAGAGGCCTTTTCCTGTAACTGGTGAGTGAGCGCTTTCTTGCCAAACTCAGGCAAGTAATGAAACTGTCCCCCAAGATCTACTAGGCAGCATCTTTTGACCTCCTGTTCCTGGTGCTTGGCACAGTAAGATTTTTTTCTCTCTTCCATGCCACAGGAGCCTCCCTTGGGACTGGTAATTAGCAAAATTTCTCCGCAGGTTCAAAAATGTTGAACAAGTGTTGTACAAAACCTGCTATGAGCAAACATTTCAAATTTGGAAGTCCACTTAATTTTTTAATTAGCTCTTTAATTTATCTGTCTCACATTTTACCACAAGCAGCAAGAAACCAGGCAGCATTTTGGAACTCTCCATTGCTAATAATCAGGACCATCACAACTCCTGCTTTTCACATACCTGCAGGAGATAATTTCACTAAGCATGAAAGGGAACCTAAAAAGGGGGACCCAGTCTGAAGTTTGCAGTAGCAAGCTCTTTACTTCCTTCTAAGCCTTTACCTATAGCAGCCTCAAAATTCATATTTACACTAACAATCCATACATGGCAATTAAGGCTTTCTCTTAAAATTATACTCTTAAAATTCCTTCAGTCTCTGTCCACTGTAGTATTCCAAGCTTCTCCCATACATTTAAGCTTTTGTTACAGCACTACCCAGCTTCCTGATACCAACATCTGTGTTATTTATCTACTTCTGTATAGCAAAGTATCCTAAACTTAACAGCTAATGCAATATCATATATTATCTTGCAGTTTCTGTGGGTCAGGAGTCTAGGTCTTCTGTCTGGGTTCTCATAAAGCATCAGTAAGGTCTCATGTGGTTGCTAAAAGAACTATTTGTCTTGAATCTACAGAACTCACACTATCTTTCTCCTTCAAGACCAGAAAGAAATTTTCCCTTTAGATCACTGCGACTTCTTTTAACAGTTCAAGTGGTGATCATCTAGGAAAACCTACCTTTTGATTAACTCAAAATCAATTGATTGATTAGAACTTTAATTATATCTGCAAAATACCTCAAACTTTTTTCCTACAGAGCAAGCAAATCATGACATTATATTGCATCATGTTAATGCCCACACTCAAAGGATGAGGATTATACAGGTGGGTATAGCAGAGGATGGGGACAAGAGTGTTGGGAATTATCAGAGAATTCTGCTTGCGATAAAGTGGAAAGATCTTTAAGCAAATACAAAGGTCCAGTGTGTTTTCTCCATTTTATTTTCACAGATTTTTTTTTCAACTTTTCACATCAACATGAAAATTATAATACGCTTAGTGTATGGACTAAATTAGTCTAGTTCTCACTGCTTAAATATCCACTTTACTGCAGAGTTCTGGTCTAAGACTTAGGAAGTATGCTTTTTTATCACATCTCTGCTGCAAGCTAAGATGCTGATGGAATAGTCCGCCTCTCACTGAGCTATTTCTTTTTCATATGTAGAACGTCTTATCAGCAGTTTTTCTTCTAGTTCTTCACGTTCTTCGGTTCAAAGATTTATATCTCGGGGTATAATTGTTTGAGAGCATATTCTTAATGAAAATCCAAATTAGTAGGAAAAGATTACCAGAGCTAAAGGCTGCCAATATTGAAAGAAAAGAATAAAGGAAAAAGAGGCTAAGCTAACTATTCTGCATCATACAGAGACGAGCTCTGCTTTGGAGTTTAGATTCAGAATCTCTTCCCCAAAGAGATTTTCAATGAGCCTCTGATAGAAGCTAGAAAAATATGTTCAATCCCAGTTCATATACTTACTCCTCCAATCCTGAGGCTGAAAGAACTTTTTCCGTGCCAGCATCTGATCTGAAATTACTATGAGAGTGCGAACGTTAGCTCTGCTGTTTTCATGATTAAGTGGGTTTTATGGTCTAGAAAGTCAATCCAGAAAATGGGGAGCTTCGAAGCTAAAAGGCTTCATGAATCAAATTTAAAACCAAATAAAATATCCCTAGCTTCTGTATGCACAAATATCAATCTTCAATTTCCAATGGGTAGTAAAATGTTTGAATCTGCCCACACATCTTTATGTTGGAGTAATTCCCCACTAACGTGCCAGCAAGTTCTATGGCTAATGTTTTCTATCAAAGCCGAGTCTGTCTAGTAGCTGACCAGTTCGTAGGCCTCTCTTCAAATGTGGCCAAGCCTCAGTGGAAATAAATGTCAGGGACTGGCTTTGGGCTGAGTGGTGATGGGGTGCAGTGGTAATTCAACTCACTGTCCCTGCCTTAGATAGAACTAGAAGACCCCTTTGCAGTCTGAAGAAACCGATTCTGAACGAGCAATGTCAGCTCACAGTCCACTGAGCCCCAGAAGGTCAGTCATGATGGGTTCCTGCTCATAAGCAAAGGTCAAAGGAGGATTGGTACAGTAAAACAAATAATCTTCTGTTGTCACTCACAGACTGCTCCACAGTGAGCTCTTTAGGTATCAAGTCCAATAAAGGAGTCATAGAGATGCAGAGATTCTGTGTCTATAGTTACAATGGACACACACAGGCGTATTTAATAAGCAGGAAATGATCTGCAGGAAAATGACAGTAATCTTCACTTTACAGGTAAGATTACTGAGCCAGGGAGAGATGAAGTAACTTTTCCAAGACCACTGAAGTGTGTGTGTGTGTGTGTGTGTGTACTTTGCACAGTGAGAGATGGAAGGGGTGAGGAACAAAGTATCTCAATATCTAAGGAAAGTTTCTTTGTACCCATTTCCTTGAGGACACATATATTTATGGTTTATAAGAGGGCAACTGAAAAGGATGGTCTAATCCTTTTTATCAAGAGATAAGTTAAGTTACTGGAAGAGTCAAGACTTGAATTAAACATCTCTATGTCAAGGCCACTAAGATACATACAAGTTAAGTTACAGGTCAGCTATCAGATAAACACTGATACTGCCTGAGTTTCTGTGAGATCCTCCAAAGAACTAGACCTCACTTCACCAGGACTCTCTCTGCCTACCCCATGATGACCTGACCTCTGGTGCACTCTGACAAAGAGAGCTGTACCCACATTGCAAAGTTTCTCAACATGGACATTTTGGACTGTGTCATTCTTTGTTCTGTGGGCCAGTGTATCTTGTGCACTGATGTGTAGCGGCATCTCTGGCCTCTTTTCAGTAGATGCCAGTAGCATTCCTCTTTTCCAGTTGTGACAATCAAAAATGTTTCCTGGCATTGCCAAATGCATGTGGAATGAGGTTGGGGTTGGAGGAATTACATCCATTTGAGAACCACTGCTTCCTTACAGTGCAATGCAATTTTAAATGTGGAGCAATGGCTCCCATTATTTTAATCATTTTATTTTCAATCAAATATGTATATATTGAGCATTTAAAGATTAATAGACACTGTGTATGTTTATATCTCTTGTGCTTTGTTCTCAAAGAATATTTTATGTAAGTACATAAAGTGCATGTGCAAGTATGAATTGAGCTTTTATAAGTCTATGTAATTTTTAGAATATTAAAACTTGAATTTTTAACTTAACATGATTCAGATTTTTTCATGTTTCATATAATCTATACATACACATAATTCTTTTTTTTAATTTTTATATTTTTCCTTTTTTATTTTTTTTTAGACAGACTCTCACTCTGTTACCAGGCTAGAGTACCATAGCATCATAGCTCACAGTTTTTAAATAAAAAGTCTTGGTTTTAGAAACTACCACATGATATTCCACTGGGTAACTATTAATGCTTGGTCTATTATAAAATATTGAGCATGGCTGAATTTACTATTGTAAGTAATACTCCAATGAACATATTCATATTTCTTTGAAGACAGTTGCAGTGGTAATTAGTAGGCTAGAAGGGGAAAATATTTTATAATATTTTCTGAATTACCACAAATTTTCTAAGGAATATAGAAGTTCTCAGGGTCCAACATCAGTATGGTATAAAAACACTGATCTGCGTGTCTTCTGCAGCTCTGTGAATAACAACATAGTAAGTGTTCGCTAGGTGCAGTGTCCTGGCTAGACACTTGTCATGTGTCAGTCATTGACGTTCATCATAACCCATTATTGTGCTTACTATTATTATCCTCATTTTACAGAAAAAGAAACTTAGCAATAAGCAAGTGAACCAACTTGCTCAAGGCTACACTGCTAGCTATTGGCAGATCTGGGATTTGAACCCAGTTTAATTCCAAAAATTTTAGTCTTAATTCTCCTGTTGTGCAGAAATTCTTGTGCTATGGTTTCTTTCACACATAGGGAAACTCCACAGACATGAAGACAAGATTCTCAAGAACTGAGGTTTCAATCTAGAAATGACCATACAGTGAATGAAATCAAGTTCATGTAGATGTCAAAGTGAAAGTAATGTCAATGGAAATTAAACCATGATTTGAAATACCTTGTAGGATCATAGTCATAAAGCCTATCATACAGATCAACAACAACAACAAAAGTCTCCCTATAGTTTTTTGTGCAGCTATTCCACCACTGGAATACATAAGCACATAAAAAACTTAAAAATGTAGGCATTTTTCATTTTAGAATGTTTCCAAAAATTTCTAAATATAGTCTCATAATATTTTATGAGACTGTTAGAATAAATTATTAACAGTCTAAATTCTTAAAACTAGTATCAAGTCATATATCCCATTATTGCCCAAGTTAACTCATGTAAAATTAGAAACTGACTTATTCACATATTTTCGTTTTATTCCCACTAAAACATAAGAGAACATTCTCTTGTTTTCTGTTCTTTCCCTAGAACTGTAAACCATCTTTGGCACATATTAAACCCTGAGCAAGTATTTTTTGAATGAATCAGCAAACATTACTATGTGCCTGGTACTTGGAATATAATAATAAATAATGTTTCTTTTCCTCTTTCAAAGATCTTACAATTTAAGAGACATGGATATGCGAAAGTTTAAGTGTAAAATATTGTGAGATATATTAGAGTATGATAATGCACAAAGTTCTAAAGTAGTACAGAAGGTGAGGTGATAAAATAGGAAAATAGGGTTGTTATTATAAAACAGATGTGCTATAGTTTTAATGCGTCTTCCAATGCTCAAGTACTAGAAACTCCATCCCCAATGAAACAGTGCAGAGAGGTGGAACCCTTAAGAAGTGATGAGGTCATGAGCATTCAGCCCCTCATGAATGGATTAATGCCATTATCTCAGAAGTGGGTTAGTTATTGCAGGAGCGGGCTCCAGATTAAAGAATGAGTTCAGCCCCCTTCACTCTCTCCAGTTAGTCATGGAATGATGCAGCGAGGAGGCACTCACCAGATGTAGGCCCCTTGACTTTAGACTTCCTACCCTGTAGAATTATAATAAATAAATTTCTTTCTTTAATAAATTTCCCAGTATCAGGTATTCCATTACAGCAATGCAGAACAGACCAAGACAATATAAATTGAAAAGATTAATAAGAGTTTCCTAGGTGATCAAGGTAGAAAATGGAAGGCATGGCCCAGAGATAAAAGACAATGTGTAAATGCAAGCAAAAATGAGAAAGTATGGGGTATTCAGAGAAATGGAAGTAGTTCACTCTCAGAACAAAAATAAATTGTAAAAATAATAGAATACAGTATTAGATTAGTTAAAACATGAACTTGTTGAATGGACAGCACCAGAGAGAAGCAGATTGTAAAACTACTTAAGTCAGAGAGTAATCTATATCCATCATTCACTCGAAAATATTCATAGACCATCTATGTTGGAAGGCGCAGGGCTTCCATGGAGAAGCCACAATACAGAATGAGGCAAGCAACATCCATGTCTGCAAAGAGTTTAGCTCCTAGAAGGTGGAGACAGGCAAAACAAAGGACAGGTAAACAGAAAAACAAAAGTAAAAATGTTAATTTTGGATAGTCAAAGTATAATGATGAAAATGAAACAATGATATTAGAAGACTGGAAACTCTTCTTTAAATTAGGTCCACTGAGGTCTTCTGAAGAGATAACATTTGAACTTGGACTACCTGAGTGATTTGAAAAAGCCAGGCATACAAAGACATCTGGACACATAATCCCAGGTAGAGAAAACCAAACCTGCCAAGCCATGAGGTTTGAGCACTCCCTGCTCTAGGACAAAAGGAAGCAGAGCGAGAGGGAAGAAAGGTGGTAAAGTTGTCCAGGAAGGCAGTTGGGGCCTTTTAGGGTGTGGTGTAAACTTCGGAGTTTTATTTCCAAGTGTCACTACAAGACATTGGAGGGTTTTGCATAAAACATCGCACCATGTTGAACAGATTCAATGGGACAATAACACCAAGTGCAGGGATAATACCAGTTAGCAGGTTTTTTCTAGTAGCCCATGAGAGAGATGATGGTGGTCTGGAGGGATGGAGATAAGTGGATGGTTTAGGGCAAAGTGATGAACAGTGACAGCATGTCTTGGGGTTGATTGACACTAGCTCTGATTCTGGGCCTGTGATTATTTGCAGAGTGGCCCTACTCTGTTAGTAATAGAGAAGTCCTATTTACCTATTTTTGTACTTTTTCTCTGTAATACTGAAATAATAGGTCATTAATGTTCTCTGAGAGAGCTGTCTCTTCTGTAATTTGTTCATGCCTCTCAAAGAGAATATTGCAGTAACAATTATAGGAACAGAGGCTCTCATTTATGCATTTCAAAAGGCCATGGTTTGATTGTGTAGCACAGGGCATTGCTTGCCTCAGGGTCCCTGTGGAGGGCTTGGATACTAATTAGGAGCACTCTACAGTGACACAGATAGCCTCCCCTTGGACCTCTTCAGGCTCCTAACTATTGAATACCTGCTGACTTTTGTTTGGAAAAGCACAGTGATTAGCCCCCAGTGACTTATTTCAGGCAGAACTCTAACCTGATGATCTTTCACAATGTTTCTCACAATTCCAGAATGAACTCCCCCTTTGTGACCCAGAATAGATTAAGCTAAGACACAGCAATGCTTTGAGCCTTTCATATGTCCATATCTCTACTTAGGCCTGCACAGGTCTCCCTGAGGTTCACAATTCCTGCAGATCCTAACACACAATATACCCTTGGAAATCTTTGTGTGGTTTCCAAATAGCTCATAATTTCTGAATGAAATTGAAAATATTGAACAATTTTCAATACATTTTTATTACAAGATAAAATATGTACAAACAAAAACTCATAAGAGGTATAACTTAATGAAATACTATCAGGCACTCACCGAAACCCAGGTCAAGGAAGGGAACTTTTCTGGCCAATCCAGATGCCTCTCCATCTTGATCGTAACTCAATTCCTCCCCCTAAAAGTTGTCACTAATTGTGTCTTTGTAGTAATCAGTTCTTTATAGTTTTATCACCCACGTTTGCATCTGTATACACTATAACTTAATCTTCCTTTTTAAAAATGCATTATATCTTTAGGACTATTTAATCTACACATTCCACCTCCAGC
Organism: Loris lydekkerianus; assembly: GCA_963574355.1. Taxonomy (NCBI): domain Eukaryota; kingdom Metazoa; phylum Chordata; class Mammalia; order Primates; family Lorisidae; genus Loris; species Loris lydekkerianus. The sequence continues at coordinate 55,412 of CAUYPK010041026.1, forward strand.
CCTTTCATTTCCTAATAACATCTCTATTGAATAACCTAGGTCATTTGGTTTATGTATTTTCCCATAGTCTGAGTTTTGCTGATTGCATTCTTGTTGTACAGTTTAATATCTTTTCCTTTCCTCTGTACTTCTTGAAAATTAGCTTCTGAATCCAGAAGTTTTGTAAAGCTCATGTCCAATCCTTCGGGCAAGATTAGAAGTGGCATGATGTTCTTTCATCAGGGGCCAGACAATAGTGTCTGACTGTTGCTGTTTACGTGATGTCTGCTGGTGCGAGTGCTCAATGTCTAGGCCCATTAATTCAGTGGGGGTTTCAAAATAGTGATATTCTAATTCTCATATTTCTTTTTCTTCTCTTAATTAGAATACTTTAATAAAGAGACAATGTTTCTCATGATCTTGAGATATTTAGGGGTACAGTTCATATAGAACAGATGGGATAAATACACAATTCTTTCCTTCAACTTGTAGATGAACATGAGATTCAGGATATTGTGTGAATGAAAACTTTCTGGGTTTTAGGTGATGTCAAAGATATAGTGGCCTTCCTTCTGAAATCTCTTGGTTTTATTTCCCTGTACTTTATTTATAATTCTTTCATCATCCTCTTTTATTTCTAACCTGCTTAATGCCAAATCTCCTGTTAAAGTTTCTCCTCAGTACGTGGCCCAGTTTTAGAAGGGTGCTTCAGTAGCTTGGTTTTAAGTTTTCATGGCAGCGATCTATGACATCTACTTCAGGCATTACTGCAGATTCTCTCTGTGGAGTAGATAAAATCCTTCCTAGTTTCAGCAGCTGTTCTCAAATTAGACCACAGCATTTTCATGCAAATAAATACTGAATATTTTTAAGTTCTAGTCTTAGGTCTTTCAGACACCTTGGAGTTTTTTCACTTTTTCTGTCAGCAAAGACATTGATGTTACTAGCGTATGTAGCTATTGGTCAGTTATCCTTACATGCTTGTATGTTGGAATTCATGGGGTTGCCTGTCACTTAGTTTCATTGTAAATATTGTCCAGGGATTTTGGTTATTTTCTAGTTTTTCTGTTTTTTTTTCATGTGAACATTTTACTATGAAGCCATAAAAAAAGAAGGAGACTTCACATCTTTTATGTTTACCTGGATGGAGCTGGAATATATTCTTCTTAGTAAAGTATCTCAAGAATGGAAAAAAAAGTATCCCAATGTACTCAATACTACTATGAAATCAATTTATAACCACCTACACACTAGTATAAGTGGCAAAACATAACTATAATCCAGAAAGTAGAAGAGAAATGAGAGAAAGTGGAGGGAAGGGGGAACATGAAAGGAGGAAGGGTATTTGGGGGGACCTTACCTAATATGCATGATGCACTGGTACATTTCAAAACTATTAAGAAATGAGTATAATTGTGATGAATATGTTACTTAGTTCAATGTAAGCATTTCACATTGTATATTGAAGCAGTACCCTGAATCCCATAAATGCATCAATGTACAAAGTTATGATTTAATAAAAAACAATTAAAAAATGATTATGTTGTTCTATAACATGTTCTTAGAACTCCCTCTAGGCTAATTTTTAATGATACCCAAGAATCATTGCTGAATTTCTGGATATGTTGGATCAGTGGATACCAAATCTATAACTCTGATAATCCACATGTCACAGAACAGAAATTCTCTTTAAAAATTTTTCCAAAGATGATTTAATTAATTTAAGCAATTATAAGTAATAAATACTCATTTTATGTATAATGTGGAAAAATGGAATATTAAAGAAGGAAGGGAATTAGGTAATATACTAATTAATTAATTTTTTTTTAGAAAACACATTGGAATATCTAGTAATTATAGATGCTGTGTCACGGATTAGAGTAGCATGCAAAGAAAGATGAACCTAACTCTTCCCCTGTGATATAAGTAGTCCATTCAGCACAGCTTTGTAAGGTGTATAATATGCATCATGTTTTACACTAAATGCTATTATAGATTAGTACCAAATGTAGAAAAATCATGACCATCTCCTTCCATCAAGATTTACGACCTTGGAAGCACATGAGGCTCCTCTGAGCTCTGTCTTCAAAATGTTCATAGTTCTCCTATTGTCCTATGGGTTGATTTCAAAAAATATCTGATGTAACAGTTCAGAAATTTTTTTTTGTAATTCATTAAATGACTTCCAAATGTAAGACTCATTAACTTATTCATTTAATACCAACTTGCTATGGTCTGAATGTTTGCCCCCTCCAAACCTCATATTGATATTTAACTGCCATTTTACAATATTCAGAGATAGGGCCCTTACAAGGTGATGAGGCCCAGAGAAGTTCACCATCATGATGGGATGGGATTGATGCTGTTATGAAAAGACAAGTTTGGGCCCCTCTTGTCTGCTCTTGCCCTTTTTCTTTCCACCATGGAATGGATACAGCAAGAAGGCCCTCTTCAGATACTAACCCTTGATCTTAGACTTCACAGCATTCATAACTGTGAATAAATAAATTTAACTTTATTCTTCATTACCCAGTTTGATATTTTGCTATAGCTACACAAATGGAGTAAGATACCACTATGCATCAGGCATTATTTTAATTTTGGGGAATAGAATCAGTGACAAAGATAAGATTTAAGCTCTGACAAAGCTTATGGAAGAAGGTAAAATTTCAAAATATATATGATGAATGTACCTCAGGTGAGGAAAACCACTGTGAAGTATTAACCATAATGCAACTGAGAGAAACTAAGGTTGTTATGGACACACAAGCCGAGACTTTCCCCTCAGACCTCAACAGAAAAAAATAAAGCAGCCTAAAATCACAAGAGCATAGAGCATTACAGGTAGAGAGACAGCTAGTTTAAGGGCTTCAGGCCAGTAATGAGTTCTATGTGACCAAAGGACAGAAAGCAGGTGAATGTGTAGGACTTGATTAACAGAGTGGGCAACTGGCAGTAGGTGAGGCTGGAGAAGCTGGGAACTGAATTGTGAAGGGCTTCAAACTCCAGACAGAGAGCTGGACTTCTTAAAGAGAGAAACTATCGACTAGTTGAGCACATAGGAGATGATTTTAATAGTTCAGGTAAGAAATTGTAAAAGGAAAAGAAAAAAAAAAGAAAAGGGAAAAGAAAAGAAGAAAAGAACAGAAAAGAAAGGAAAAGAGTGGAAAAGAAATAAAAGCCCCACTAAGAAATAATTCAGGTAAGAAATAATCCAGAGTTCCTCTGTTTCAACAGTAAGGCTGGACCTGGGAGTGATGGGACAAAAAGCCGCACACTCTCCTGTATCCCCACGCCTCAGCGCCTAGCAGGGAATCAACAGGGAATGAACCAAACGCAGTCGCAGCCCAGGCACCACCAGGCATGGCAAAGGAAGACACAAAAGTCTGAGAAAAGATGGCAGACAGAAGCCAGCTTTCCACAGAGGCTCCCATCCAGAAGGAGAGTTAAGGGATGAAAATTTAGCAAATAACCTGGTGGATTTGAGCTGCACCAAAAGAGAAGGTTGAAGAACGCACATCAACCCCGCTGAGGTGAGCTGCGACCACAAGGATTCAAACAAAAGGTACAAAATCCATCACCAAGTGGATGGGAGTCCCCCCTCCGCCATGAGACCAGCTCAAGAGCCCCACAAACAAACAAACAAACAGAAATCAAAGACCCTCCCACTACACTTCATGGGAGACACCTTCTAAAAACTGGACCTACCTTCCCTACGAGGGTGCCATGGCATTCTCCTGCCAGGCATAAAACTCTCCTTAGAAGTAGTAAATGGAATATTATAGGACACAAAGTCAATATATAAATATCAACAGTACTCTGCATACCAACAATGAACAACAAGCTGGAAATTGAATTTTAAAAATACCACTTAAAGTAGCACCATTAAACAAGAAATACTTGGGTACAAAACTTGAAAAATGTGCACAAGAATGGTATTCTGGTAACTACAAAGTCCTGAAAAGAGAAACTAAACAATACACAAATAAGTGATGGACTATATCATGTTCATAGATTACATGGCTAAATATTGTTAATATGTACATTTTTCCCAAAATTATGTATAGACTCAATACAATTTCCACATCAATTCCCAGAAAGAATTTTACTGAAATTGGCAAACTCATTCTAAAATGTATCTGATAAGGCAAATATATGTTCTCTTATAAACATTAATAAAATATAAGTAAAAGCATAGTCAAAGATATTTTGAAAGGGAACAAAATTGGAATCAAATCACTAAATATAAAGCTACACTCATCTAGATACTGACAAATGATGAGCATATAGCTCAACAAAAGAGAATTTAGAATCAGAAATAGATACATATATATGAAAAATTGATATTTGACAAAGGTAGAGGGCAATTCAATTGAGAAAGGATGTTTTCTGCAAATGGTGCTTGAACAATTATATGTCCATATGCTAACAAAAGACCTTCACTCATACTCATGCCTTAGATGCAAAAATTAATTCAAAATAGATCATTGTTTAAATATAAAACCTAAACTTATAAAGTTTTAGAAGAAAAAAAACTGTGAGAAAATTGTTGTGCCCTTGGATAAAGCAAAGATTTCTTTCATACAAAATCAAAAACAATGTATAAAAGAAAAAAAGGAGAAAAACTCGACTTTTTCTAAATGAAACCATTCTATTCTTCAAAAGATTAATTTTTTAAGAGAATGAAAGATAAGAGACTGCAAGAAAACCTTTGTGATACATGTATCTGACCATAGACTTGTATCCAGATGGTGTAAGCAGAATTCTGAGATGGTGCCCATTGTTTTCACACTCTGAGTTATAAATCTTATAGGATCCTTCCTCATTGATCGTTGGCAGACTCTTCTAGTATGATGGGATAGTTACTCCTTGATTAGATTACAGTTTATTTGGGGAGCTGTGTGTGATTGATATTCACTTTAGTTCCAAGTATCCACAAGAGAAGCAAAAGGGAAATTCTTCTTCTGGCTTTGAAGATGTCGGCAACCACGTTGTGGGAGGGATACTTGACTAAAACAGAGGGTGGCATCTACTGGTTGAGAATAGTTCCTGGAAAGCAGCCAGAAAGAAATTAATGACCTCAGTCCTGCCCATCACAGCAATAAATTGAATTCTGTCAACAACGTGAATGACCTTGGGAGAGGACCCTGAGCTCCAGAAGAGACCAGATGAAAATACAGCCTGTTGAATAGATCAACCCCACCCCCCCACCCCCGCAAGGAAAGATATGGCAGATGTAATTGAAGATCCCATTCATAAACAACTGGCTTGAGATGTCAGAAATCAAATTCAGAATTTGGATTGCAGACAAGATTAATAAAGTGGAATTAGGAATTCGAGGAGAAATTCAAAAGTTGCCTCAAGAATTTAACGAATTTAAAGACAAACCACCAAAGATTTAGACACACTGATGCAAGAATTTGCAGCCCTCAAAGATGTGAAAAATACAGTAGAATCTCTCAGCAGCAGAATGAAGCAAGCAGAAGAAAGGATTTCTGACATTGAAGATAAAGCCTTTGAACGCTCCCAAACTCTCAAAGAGGAAGAGAAATGGAGAGAAAAAATGGATCATTCTCTCAGAGAGCTCTGGAATAATTCAAAGAAGGCCAATATCCGAATCATTGGAATTCCTGAAACTGATGAAGTGGCCTCGCTGGGCATGAAGGCTGTTCTTCATGAAATTATGAA
>CAUYPK010041027.1:0-18759 GCA_963574355.1 Loris lydekkerianus
TCCTCCTCCTGGGGTCCAGAAGTCCCTTGCTGGCTCCCTGTATCCTCAAAGGGATGATCATAGGCAGATCCCACCAGCCAGAGATGCCTGGAGTCTTGTCTCCCCAGACTTGCTGTACCCAGTTACAGGGAAGCTGTTACTTGGCAGCCATCTTTAATCCAAGAGAATAAATTCTTAAAAGACAGTGTAAGTAGATTGGGGTAGGTCTTATTGATGGACAAAGGAGTCAGTGTTCCAAATTAAAGGGCAGCCAAACCAGAGTCCTAAAACAGGTAGGCTTAACACAGCAAGAAGGCCAGTGTGGCTGCAGTAGAATGAGGTAAGAGGTGAACAAGCAGAAGTAGGAAGCTAGGTCAGAGAAAAAGGGAGAGGGACAGATGGTTTAGAGAAGTGATTCTTCTAGAGCCATTCCCAGATGGGCAAGCTTCGGAATCACCTGGAATTTGTTAGAAATGTAGATTATCTGCAATCCTTTTTTTTTTTTTTTTTCCAGTTTCTGGCCAGGGCTGGGTTTGAACCCGCCACCTCTGGTGTATGGGGCTGGCGTCCTACTCCTTTGAGCCACAGGTGCCGCCCCGATTATCTGCAATCCTAACACTCTGAGAGGACTGTTTGGAAGAGGCAGGAGGATTGCTAGCACTCAGGAGTGTCTGAGCAAAAGTAAGACTAGTTCTCTACAAAAAAATAGAAAAATTAGCTAGGCATGGTAGAACGCCTGTAGTCCCAACTACTAGGGAGGCTGAGGCAGAAGGATCATTTAAGCCCAGGAGTTTGATATGATGACATTGACACTGTACTGTAGATTAAGCAACAGAGCCAAACTCTGTCTCAAAAAAAAAAACAAACAAACAAAAAAAAAAACAGACAGATTTTAAGACCCCTGCCTCAGTCTTATTGAATCAGAACTGTAGGGGTGAGGCCCAGCAATCTGCTTGAATAAGCCTTCCAGGTGATTTTGATGCATGATGTCTAAGAACCACTGTAGAACTTTGTAGACAATTGAAAGGACTCTGGCTTGTCAGTGTCCTCCCACGAGGCAGAGACCATCAAGAACATACTTGTACTTAAACAAGTTGGGTTTATTATTCCTTGCAGTGAGGAGGTAGGTCCTGTGGGGGAAAACATTGAGGCAGCCCAGTAAGAGAGTGCCCGAGAGAACCTATTACAGGATTTGGGCAATTTGAGAGAGGGCTTAAGGAAGCCAGGCTTCAGTCTGGATTTGGTGCGATCATAAAGCAGGATGCTTTTCTGTGACTGAGTATCTCAAAAAATATAATCTATAGGATGGACAAACCAGAGTGAGGATAAAGAAGCAGTCACTCATGTTAGCAAAGAAGAATGTTTAGTATTTTATGGCTTGCATGTTCTTATCTCTGCTGAGATGAAGTTAGGAAGTAGCCTTGTTGTATCTCACTTTTTTGTGGTCTGAGTGACCTTGTCTAATGTTGGTGTTCCAGGAGATTGTTTACTTCTAACACAATAACCTAGCTGTGAGCACCAGGTCAGCCTGTAGCAACACCAAGGTCTTCCAACCAAACCACCAGTTCTTTTCTGGTCTAGTCACTATGGACACTTTATGCCTCTGTGTTTGTGTGTGTGTGTGTGTGTGTGTGTGTGTGTGTGTGTGTGTGTTTAGCATTTCCTGTATGGAAGGTGCATTGCTAAGAGTTTTACGTGCTTTATCTCTGTTGATCTTCACAAAACCCTATGACCTGGATAGAATTATTACCTCAATTTTACTGATGTGTCAGACCAGTTCCCAGATGTGAGGGCTTACGTTTTTCTTTCTCAGGCTTTTACTCTAAGAGAAAGAGGAAGCTGCTGGGAAGTTTGAACAGAAAAGTAAAGTGATCTGAGTTTTAAGAGAATAACTTTGTTGCATTGTGAGGACACCATAGTGCAGGGCAAGAGAGGAAACTGGAAGACAAAGTAGGAAAAAGATTACAGAGAGAAGCTGAATGATCCTAGGCCTGCTTAGTGCACCTTAGCCAGATCTAACAAACCTTGGAAACAGTAGAACAGATCCTGCCAGAAATCTGTTAAACAAGGAAAAGGTGTTAGGTTAGCAGCAAGGCCTGAGCAAGGTTTTTCAACCATTTGTGAAAGAGCCTTTTATGGAAGAGGCCTTCCAACCAAACCACCCGTTCTTTTCTGGTCTATCACTATGGACACTTTATGCCTCTGTGTGTGTGTCTGTTTAGCATTTCCTGTATGGAAGGTACATTGCTAAGAGTTTTACGTGGTTTATCTCTATTGATCTTCACAAAACCCTATGACCTGGATAGAATTATTACCTCAATTTTACTGATGAGGAAACTGAGGTTTAGTGTTGTATTACCTAGTTCCTTGTTCCTGAGATTCTTTTTGAATAAGAGGTATATTAATGACAGCTTTTGGGGGGGCGGGAAGAAGAAGACTACAAAATTGAACATACATACTGATTGTAACATTTATGCCTATCTCAAAAGAGCCTAAATGTGAAAAACTATGCATTTTAAATAGAGGATATGTGGTATAATTGGTTCCATTTTACAAATGGGGAAAACAAAGACTCAGGTAATATTATTGCAGAAACTAATATAAAAGACGATGTTCCTAATCTATGCATTATATCTCCCTGTCATTGTGTGTGATAATTGTGATGAAACTTTGTGTCTTGGTTTTTTTGTTTGTTTGTTTTGAGATAGAGTCACACTCAATTGCCCTGGGGTTGAGTGCAGTGGTGTTACAGCTCATAGCAACCTCAAACTCTTGGGCTTACGTGATCCTCTTGCCTCAGCCTCCCAAGTAGCTATGTCTACGGGTGCTTGCCACAACACCCAGGTATGGTTAGAGATGGCTCTCGCTCTTGCTCAGGCTGGTCTTGAACTCCTGAGCAAGATCCGCCCACCAGAGTGTTAGGATTACAGACGAGAGCCACTGCACCCAGTTTGTGATTAGTGATAATCTAATAATTAGAATTCTATGCCTGTTGGTATTTACAAGAGGAAGGCTGTGTGATAAACATTAGCTTTTTTAAAGCCTCCCTCCTTACCTCCAGTATGCCTACTTCATTTCATGAAGCTGATGCTATTAGATCCTATAATCTAACCAGGCTGGGAGTGCACTCTTCCCTAAGCACATTGCCTTCTTCCTTGCCTTATGCCTTACTGTTTGGGGAGTATTTCACTGCACTGGGATATCCAACTCTATATACACCTCCACCCTTTCTGACTCCAAAGACTGAGGGGAAAGGGTGGTGGGTAGAGGCTGAATTTCATTCATCTCTATATTCCTTGTGCTTGAATTTAGTAAATCACATATAAAGAGGCTTCCAATAGAAAGTTTGCAGAAGGAATATGAAAGGTGACTGATGCCTGAAGGAGAAGAAGATGGAATGTACTAGTTTTCAACTTTATCTGAGTTTCGGACTTTTTTTTTTTTTTCATGATGTACATTTTTTATTTACATAACAATCTGTGGATGGAAGTGCTGGCAGCAAAGTTATTCTCAATTAATACTGTGGTAACGATATTCATACATGTTGGAACTGTGCAAAGCAAGGACCACCTGTATGTGTATCCTAAACAAAAAACAAACATTGGTTCACAAAATAGTCAACTTTCTTTTTTTGAGACAGAGTCTTACTTTCTCGCCCTTGGTAGAGTGTCCTCACATCATAGCTCACAGCAACCTCAAACTCTTAGGCTCAAGTGATTCTCTTGCCTGAGCCTCCTGAGTAGCTGGGACTAAGGCGCCCAAAACAACACCTGGCTATTTTTAGAGATGGAGTCTCACACTTGTTCAGGCTGGTCTCGAACCTATGAGCTCAGGCAATCCACCCTCCTCAGCCTCCCAGAGTGCTAAGATTACAGGCAGTTCCCACTGCACCTGGCCTAAAATAGTAAACTTTTAATCCAATTTAGTGAACTGCTACCTCAGCCTAGTCCTAGGTCAAATAAAAACTGAAGCTTTTCTCAAAGAATGCTAGTTTCAAAACAATGAAGTTAATGCAGAATTCTTCAGACTAGTATTTTCAGACAGTCCAAAGACATTGAGAATTCAGATCCATTTCCCTCATTTCAATAATCCTGAGGGCTCCGCAGCAGAAAGCCGGGGGCCAGTAGGCATTCTTCCGGACTTTTCTCAATTGCAGTCCTGCCTCTTTGCTCCTCACAGCCCCACAAGAAGCCTGATGGAGCCGGATTAAACCAGAACAGGTGAAAACAGCGAGTTTCGGACTTTTTAAAAAGACCATTGTTGGGGGGAGGGGGAAAGGGAAGGAGAGAGGGGGATTGATGTGCTCCCACTTAATGGGCACAATGTAAGGGTATATGACACAGCTCCTGGGTGTGGGTTGGACCTACAATGACTCTACCTAACAAATGCAAGCTCTGTAACCTAATTGTTTGTACCCTCACATTAATCTGAAATTTTTAAAAAACTGTTGAAAGATATATATCTGCTCCAAGAAAATGTATATGCCCACATAATACAGTCTGTTTTGTGTCCAATTTCAGGTATGTTTATGGATTTATAAAGTAGACCCCAGTTTAAGAAATTAAAGTGTAATAAGTGGGAGTATAATTTGTTACAACCGGTGGGCAAAGTGACCTGACGTAGCTTTGGCTCAATAATGCCACTTTAGGAATTTGTCTTACAGAAACAGAAGTACATAGATGTTAATTTTGTTAAAAGGGGAAAATTTTCCCAAACTGAGAAATGGAGAAAGTATATATTCTGTATCTTTGCAGCTTTAGAAACCACAAGAATGACATGTTTAACATTAGAACTTGTTTCTAGACAATCACAGTCACTCAACCCTGTAATCTTAGCAGTCTGGGAGGCTGCGGCAGAGGATCACTTGAGGTCAAGATTTTGAGCCCAGCTTGAGCAAGACCAAGACCCCACCTCTACTAAAAATAGAAAAATATAACTGGGTATTGTGGCTCACACCTCTAGTTCCAGCTGTTCAGGAGGCTGAGGCAGGAGGATTGCTTGAGCCCAGGTGTTTGAGATTACAATGAGCTAGAATGATGCCACTGCATGCTACCTTGAGCCACAGAGTGAGACTCTGTCTCAAACAAAAAAACAAAAACACCCCCCCAAACAAAAACCAACCCAAAAACTTGTTTCTTAGTGCTTTGCTACTAATCTCTATTTATACCCTATGTTGCTGTCATAATTATTGGCCTTATCTGACATGTTAGGGAATGAAACCTTCTTATCCAAATATCAGATACAATTCTCAACAAAATACTAGCAAACCGAATTCAATAGCACATTAAAAGGATTATTTATCATGATCAAGGGGGATTCATCCTAAGGATGCTAGGAGGATCAACATACACAAGTCAATGAATGTGATATATCAACAGAACAAATGACAAAAACGATTATGAACCTTGTCTGCAAACCATCATCTCTGTAATTTTTGGGGTTTTTTTTTAATTAAATCATAGCTGTGTACATTAATGCAATCATGGGGTACTATGCGCTGGTTTTATATACAATTTGAAATATTTTCATCACACCTGTTTAACATAGCCATCCTGGCATTTTCTTAGTTATTGTGTTAAGACATTTATATTCTACATTCAGTAAGTTTCCCATGTACCCTTGTAAGATGCACCGTAGGTGTGGTCCCACCAATTACTCTCCCTCCATCCATGCTCCCCTTCCCCACCCCTCCCTTTTCCCTTTCTCCATATTCTTAGGCTATAATTGGGTTATAGCTTTCATATGAAAGCTATAAATTAGTTTCATAGTAGGGCTGAGTACATTGGATACTTTTTCTTTCATTCTTGAGATACTTTGCTAAGAAGAATGTGTTCCAGCTCCATCCATGTAAACATTAAAGAGGTGAAGTCTCCATCTTTCTTTAAGGTTGCCTAATATTCCATGGTGTACATATACCACAGTTTATTAATCCATTTATGGGTCGATGGGCACTTGGGCTTTTTCCATGACCTAGCAATTATGAATTGGGCTACAATAAACATTCTGGTACAAATATCTTTGTTATACTGTGATTTTTGGTCTTCTGGGTATATACCTAGTAGAGGAATTGTAGGATCAAATGGCAGGTCTATTTTTAGATCTCTAAGTGTTCTCCAAACATCTTTCCAAAAGGGTCTATTTTGATGGTTGATTTTTCTCTTTGTTGTGGGTGATATTTCTTGCTTTTTAAAATTCCTGGTAAACTTTAGATTTGATGTTAAACACGGTAAATTTTACAGTGTTGATGGATTTTGTTTGTATTTATTTCAATAGTGTTAGGTTTTGTTTATAAAGCTTATAAATATGCTCAAAGAGAGGGATGATGGATTTACAGACAAAGTCCTTAAGACGTTTATTATAAATCTTTCAACTGTGTTCAAGGAGCTAAAGGAAAACATGATACGGAGAAACATGAAAGATAAACACAAGGTTACAGAGTGGAGAGAGTGAGGAGGCAGCTTCTGGCTCCCGCTCTCACAGCCATTGCAGTACATTGAGCAACATAGAGACAGTGCTGCAACAAGTGAGAGCTGGATGGGCACTGGGCGACTCTTGCTGAGGAAAAATAACTGAACACGGGCAAAGGAAATCTTAAGAAGCTGAGAGGCAGAATGTCATCATATGCATTCTTTGTGCAAACTTGTCGGGAGGAGCACAAGAAGAAGCACCCAGATGCTTCAGTCAACTTCTCAGAGTTTTCTAAGTGTTCAGAGAGGTGGAAAGACCATGTCTGCTAAAGAGAAAGGAATATTTGAAGAAATGGCAAAGGCGGACAAGGACCGTTACAAAAGAGAAATGAAAACCTATATCCCTCCTAAAGGGGAAACAAAAAAGAAGTTCAAGGATCCCAATGCACCCAGAAGGCCTCCTTCAGCCTTTTTCTTGTTCTGTTCTGAGTATCGCCCCAAAATCAAAGGAGAACATCCTGGTCTATCCATTGGTGATGTTGCAAAGAAGCTGGGAGAGATGTGGAATGACACTGCTGCGGAGGACAAGCAGCCCGATGAAAAGAAGGCTGCAGAGCTGGAGGAAAAATACGAAAAGGATATTGCTGCATACTGAGCTAAAGGAAAGCCTGATGCAGTGAAAAAGGGAGTCGTCAAGGCTGAAAAAAGCAAGAAAAAGAAGGAGGAGGAGGAAGATGAAAAGATGATGATGATGAATAAGTTGGTTCCAGCACAGTTTTTTTTCTTGTCTATAAAGCATTTAACCCCCCCCCATACACAACTCACCCCTTTTAAAGAAAAAAATTGAAATGTAAGGCTGTGTAAGATTTGTTTTTAAACTGTACGGTGTCTTTTTTGTATACCTATATACTCAAGTATATACGGTAGTTAACACACTACCGAATGTGTCTTTAGATAGCCCTGTCCTGGTGGTATTTTCAATAGCCACTAACCTTGCCTGGAACAGTCTGGGGGTTGTAAATTGGCATGGAAATTTAAAGCAGGTTCTTGTTGGTGCACAGCACAAGTTATATATGGGGATGGTAGTTGTCTCTGATACAGCTTATACGAAATAATTGTTATTCTGTTAACTGAATACCACTCTGTAATTGCAAAAAAAAGTTGCAGCTGTTTTGTTGACATTCTGAATGCTTGTAAGTAAATACAATTTTTTTATTTAAAAAAAGATAAACACAAATTGAACTTTCTAGAGATGAAAAATACATCATCAAATGAAAATCACATTGCATGGGATCAACAGATTATTAAACACTGAAGGTCAAAAGATGAGTAAACTTGAAGATAACAGCAATAGAAACTACGCAAACTAGAGTACAAAAGAGACTGAAAAAATATAAAGAACTTTAGCAAGCTGTGGGACAGTATCAGCTGATTTAACATGTATCGGAGGTCACAAGTGGGGAGAGACCGTCAGAAGAAATATTTTTCTTTTTAGCAACAGAATCTTGCTCTGTCCCCCGGCCTGAAATGTAGTGACCCAGTCATAGGTCATTGCAACCTGGAACTGCTGGGCCCAACTGATCCTCCTACCTTAGTCTCCTGAGTAGCTAGAACTATGGGCACATGATACTATTCCTGGCTAGTTATTTTTTTTAGAGATGAAGACTCACTGTGTTGCCCAGGGTAGTCTTGAACTACTGGCCCCAAGCGATCTTCCTGCCTTCCTCTCCCAAAGTGAGGCCTGGGATTGCAGGTGAGAGCCACTGCACCTGGCTCTGATCTCAATTTTTTCTGTGCAGACTGTGGTAGTTACAAGATAGACACATTTTTAAAACACATCAACTGTATACTAAAAGTGAGCTAACTTTATCATAAATAAGTTATACCTCAATAAAGCTAACTAAGAACAAAAAGAATGTGTAGGATTTTTATCACTTGATCCAGAGAGATGTCCGTGATGCATTGTTATAGAAGAAAAGCAAGTTATATTACAGTAGCATATGTAGCGTAATTACCTTTAATAAAACAACACTGGGGGAAAAACCCACTATATCCCTCTATACGTATATTGATATTTATAGGCCCATGGAGAGTCTTTGGCACAAGGATACATACCCTACTGGTAACATTGGTTACATCATAGGGATGGGAATTGAGGGGAGGAGGAGGGAGTATTAAGTTTTTCTTCATACATCTTTGGATAGTTTCATATTTCATAACGAAAAACTATCATTTTCATAATTAAATAATAAAATAAATAGGGAGTTTTTGTTTGTAGGAAGAACTCTGGTGTAGAGAGGGATTCACTGTACCAAAGCAGGAAGGTCAAAGGGAACAAGCTGTGATCCTTAGACTTGACACAAAAGGAGATCTTCGGTGACCTTCGAGGGAGCATCTAAGTAGTGGGGTGGAGGCTAACAGATTGCATCTGCAGAAGAGAGATGCAGATTGCAAATAAAGGCTTTGAGTGTGGAATACTTATTTAGGAAGATTGGTCATAAAAAGAAATTAATAAACAAGACAGTTATAGAGGGAGCTGCAGCATCAGAGGACTTTTCTGTCCTTTGTGATCGCCAAAAAGAAGAAAACCAGTGGAGAGGAACAGACCCAAAGTGTTGAAGAATGTGAGTATACAGTGGAAGTGAGGAAGCCTTTGAGATGGGAGAGGTGGTCCTATCTTGGCCCTGATCCAGAGTATCAGCTGTGTGCCCTTAGTACTGGTCACTTAGTCTCTCTAAACCTCAGTTTTCTCGTTAGTAAAACAAGATTCATAATAGTACCTAGCTCATAGTGTTGCTGTGAGATAATGTATACAAAGAGCTTCTTAATTTGCTGCTCAGCTATGGGTCTGGAAGCAGAGTCTCTGGTGTGTTGTGAGTCTTGGCCATGTGACTAGTGATGTCATAATGCCCTGGTAGACTCTAGCTTCTCCACTAGGGAATTGCGGATCCTTGGGAACCAAGGATTAGAGCTGATATGCGAGACCTTTACCAACTGAGGGTTTCGTGAGCATACTCCTTTGCCAAGATCTTGGTGAATAGTCTCTCACTGTGCAGTTGTATCTTAGAAATTGTTTTACTTTTGATCATGATTGTGCTTGGCTGGATGCTTTTTGTTGGACTCGCATGTTACTTGGGCACATTTCCAGAGTTGACGGTAAATAACGACCCTGACTGTAAATCCCAGTCCTGGTGCTGCTGGCTCACTCTCTTGTCTGGGATTTCTGACAAAACTGGAAAGATAGCTGAGGTCTCACCACTAACTGGAAGTCAGAATGTGATGGGAACAAACTTAATTTTCCAGGCTGTATCTCATTCTATTGGGGACAGCCTCCTTTTATGTCTTTTTTTTTTTTTTTTTTTTTTTTTTTAGACAGAGCCACAAGCTTTTGCCCTGGATAGAGTGCTTTGGCATCACAGCTCACTGTAACCTCCAACTCCTGGGCTCAAGCAAGTCTCCTGCCTCTGCCTCCCAAGTAGCTGGGACTACAAGTGCCCACCACAACGCCCGGCTATTTTTTGGTTGCAGCCATCGTTGTTTGGCAGGCCCAGGCTGGATTCAAACCCACTAGCTCAGATGTATGTGGCTGGCGCCTTAGCTGCTTGAGCCACAGGCGCTCAGCCTATGTCTTTTTTTTTTTTTTTTTTTTTTACTCTATCCTGCTGACTTGTGGTTTTCAGGCCATATGGGTCGGTGGTTGTTGGTAGGAAGAACTTTGGGGATTGGTGGGACCTTTCAGCAGCCCTTCCAGTCACCATACAGGGGTGGCTACCTACCTCTGCCCTTAAATTTTCTTTCTGACTCAGCCTCCAACTCTGAAGTGGAAAGAGAGGTGGCCTGTTCAGGAGAGCAAGGCACGACTGAGGAGCCAGGCTTTGGATGAAGATCTGCCACAGTGAGTACGTGGTCAGGTCTATTGGCTAGATTCCTCCTTTCCCAGAGAACTTGGTATAGGGCCCTGAAATCTCAATGCAGAGTTCTTATTTCTCTGGAAAACATAATTAACTGTGGAAGGGGAAGTGATTTAAATAGGACTGCTAAAGACAGCAGGCCAGGGTTCTCTGTTAAATAACCATGTCTGTTAATAACCATGTAGGTGTTCATTCTGTTCCCATCTATTCATTTGTTTTCTCTTCAAAAATACTATAATAATTTGGACCAGAATTTTAAATGCCCCTTTTGGTAGATCCTGAAAGTGTAGTTAACATTAACTTAAGTGTAGGTTCTAACTTTGCAGCTTACTAGCTTTGCAACATTGGGAAAGTTAATTTCTCTGAACCTCAAGTTTCTTCTTCTGGACCATGGGAAATACCTGAAAGTTTGTAAAGATACATTTGGGAATTCATGTAAAACATTTAATGCAAAGTTGACAGTTAACATTTAATAAAATACTAAGTCAACAACAAAGCAAAGTAATGAACCAGTCAACTGGTGACAGTGACCTCAACTATTTACCCAAGCCCACATTAGCTAGTTCATTGGTGAAAGTGGAATACAAGCACAGATCTTTCCCTCTAGACTTTATAGCCTCTCACATTCATTCTACTAGATCAGCCTGCCTACAGGAAACATGAATGGCAATATACCTTTTAGCCTAAACCATTTCTTAGTTTTTGTTATATTCCGCCCCATTTCATTCAGACCTGTTGAGCTGTTCCCATTATTAGAGAAACTTAACTCAGATTTTTAATAAAGTCATATCCTTTTGGGGAGATAGCTTTCTCCAGAAGATAGGTGTATCAAGCCCCAGGCCCAGGTATACATAAGAGCGGGACATGATGATTGCTTTCTTGTTCTCCACCTGTCCCAGGATTTCTGTGAGAACATTGGGCCAAAGCAGTTAGACCTTTGTGAGGTTGGGGACACTGGGCACTTGAGCTGAGCCACACTGTGTGATCCTAACTGCACAACTTAAACTGTTCTGTGTCTCAGTTTCTCCCACTATGAAATTAGTAAAACAGGTTTGGGCGTGGTGGCTTATGCCTGTAAACTTAGCACTTGGGAGGCCAAGGTGGGTGGACTGCCTGAGCTCACAGTTTCGAGAGCAGCCTGAGCAAGAGCAAGACCCCTTCTCTAAAAAATAGCCAGGCGTTGTGGCTGGCTCCTATAGCCCTAGCTACTTGGGAGGCTGAGGCAAGAGAATCACTTAAGCCCAAGAGTTTGAGGTTGCTGTGAGCTGTGATGCCACAGCACTCTACCAAGGGCAACATAATGAAACTCTTGTCTCAAAAAAATTAGAAAGAAAGAAAGAAAGAAAGGAGTAAAACAGCCTGTCTTCTTTCTCTTTTTTTCTCAGGTACGTTGTAAGGAGGCTTACCATGCGTGACGAGGGCTTAACTCTGCCATTTTATAAGATGCAATATTTTTCTTCCTTGAATAGCCTACAAGAGTATATAAAGTTAATTGCTCATAGCAAGCCTTAGCTAGCTAATTCAATTATTCCAACCTGGGGGTTTTTGTTTGTTTGCATAGCAATGTTTTTTGCATCTAATTGCATAAAGCAAATGAGTAAACATTTTGGCAGCTCATGTGATGCTAGCTATGTCCTAACCAAGTGACTTCCCTAGAGACCAGGGCCCTTTTTGATAAATTTTCTTTAGCCTTAACAGATCTGGCATCTTGGCCAACCAGCCTTTATTATATCAGTCAAGAGTATGCTCTGACTGGGACCCCAAGATGACAGGGGCTGATGTCACAATTGGTGTCTGAGCTCTGGCCCCTCAAAATGGTCACTTGTAGCCATTTCAGTTCAGATTAGACCACAAAGCTCCTCAGCCAGGAGCTGCCATGCTGGGCCATCCACCATCTGGTCTCTAAGGAAAACAGCTCAGGGGAACCAACAGTTTCTGGGAACCAAGGAATAGAACACCACACCTTTCAGAACCACTCATCTCTCCCTGTGCATACTACCAGCTGAGCAAGAAGCCCTGCAATGATTGTTGTCTTATGGATGCTTCTCATTGCAGGAACGATGTGGAAAGGATATAAATATCCTCCAGGAGGGGTAAGTGTATTTTCAACTTTGTTCTCTATTTCTACTTGGAAATGTATTCTCCCAGAGAAACAAACTAAGCATGGAAATCCAATACTCTTTTATTAAAAAAAAAAAGTTACCTAATTTTATTATTCACATTCACACTCTAAAGTTGGGGAAGTTCCCATTTTCTTTCATGTCGTCTTTTATGCCTGTTTTTTGTTTTTGTTTTTTGAGACAGAGCTTCAAGCTGTCACCCTGGGTAGAGTGCTATGGCATCACAGCTCACAGCAACCTCTAACTCCTGGGCTCAAGCGATTCTCCTGCCTCCACCTCCCAAGTAGCTGGGACCACAGGCGTCCTCCACAAGGCCCAGCTGTGTTTTGGTTGCAGCCGTCATTGTTGTTTGGCAGGCCGGGGCTGGATTCGAACCCGCCAGCTCAGGTGTATGTGACTGGCGCCTTAGCCACTTGAGCCACAGGCCCCGAGCCGATGCCTGTTTTTTTGTAAGAGTCTTTATTCAAGTTCTTCAGTTTGGAAGCAGAGAAAAGGATATTTCAGTCCCAGAGTCAGAGCTTTCTGATTTGGGCAACCTAGTCTCTGTCGTACATATCATATGCTCAGCTTTCAGTACCATTTCCTAAATCAGCTCACTTAAGCACCCAAACTTATCTCTTCCGTAAGTAAGCACTACTCTGTAAAAGGGTTCTTGTGGCAGATGTCTCTTTGCTGTCGTCCTATTAGAAGCAGGAATGTTTGTCTTTTCTCTGCCTCTTGGTCAGCTTCCACACTGCTAAGCACCTTGGTGGCTGGGATCAGAGGCATTAGGTGAGACAGACTTGGACACAGCTACTTTTGCCATCCCTGGCAAGACCAATTGTCTGTTTCACACTAGCAACTGACATATGTTTCCTCCCCTTCCCTAGACCCCAGTGGAAGTAGCCAAAGATGATCCTGGTGAAGTAATGCAGCTCTGAAGCTCACCTGACCAGCTGTACAGTTCCTGTTGTTGGTTTCGCATAAAGTAATTGCACCTTATTTTGTCATATTTTATGTAAAAAATTACCGCTTTTTTTTTTTTTTTTTGTAGAGACAGAGTCTCACTTTGTCACCCTCAGTAGAGTGCTGTAGCATCACAGCAACCTCCAACTCCTGGGCTTAGGTGATTCTCTTGCCTCAGCCTCCCCAGTAGCTGGGACTACAGGCGCCCGCCACAACACCCGGCCATTTATTGTTGCAGTTTGGCTGGGGAATTAACCGCTCTTTTTAAGATGAATGAAGACTTGGTATTCTGTTAGCTTGTAACAGAGAGGAGGATAGAGAAGTAGTCGGGGTGGATGGGAGATGATTATAACCCTTCTGATACATAGTCCCTGAGACTAGCATTAGGACTGAGATAACTGGCTGGGCGTGGTGGCTCACACTTGTAATCCCAGCACTCTGGGAGGCCAAAGCAGGTGGATTGCTTGAGCTTAGGAGTTTGAGACCACCCTGAGCAAAAGTGAGACCCCCTGGGTGTGGTGGCACACAGCTGTAGTCCCAGTTACTTGGAAGGCTAAGGCAAGAGGATCACTCAAGCCCAGGAGTTTGAGGTTGCTGTGAGCTATGACAGCATAGCACTCTACTCAGGGTGACAGAGTGAGACTCTGTCCCTCCCCCCCAAAAAGCACTAAGATAACTAGTTCAATTTGTCCCCTGTTCTGTGTGTCCTTAAGGATAGAAATTTTCTTTAGACCTGTTTTCCCAAGTAATAACTTTCTTCTGGGTCCATGGTCCAGAAGTGAAAAAGTGTTACAGAAAAGACTAGCAATTGCAGCAACTTTAAGCCTGTTCTTTGGAGGTATTTCTTTTTTGAGGCTTTTTCACACTTAGTAAGAACCCAAAGCTTACATCACGTGGGGAAAGAACATTTTAATATTGGGATAGAAAGTAAAAGTATACAATAGCCTCCTAAAGCTTACAAAATAGCAAAATAAAGTCAAAGGGCTTATGTATCTTGCCAACACACACATCTCTGGGTTGCCAACAAGATTAAGATCCATCCATAACCTCAGATATGGTGAGAAGAAAAAAACAGATTAAGATCCAGGCTTTCTCCTTAGCATTGCTTTTATGTATCAAGAAAAAGAGTCAAAGAGAAACTGGGATATATCCAAGATCTTGCTCTTTAAAGGGTTCCCTCACCTAAAAAGTCAAGAAGTTTGGCAGCACCTGTTGCTCAGTGGGTAGGGCATCAGCACTAGGCTGGCAGGTTTGACCCCAGCCTGGGCCAGCTAAACAATGACAACTGCAACACAAAATAGCCCGGCATGTGGTGGGTGCCTGTGCTCCCAGCTAGTTGGGTGGCTGAGGCAAGAGAATCGCTTAAGCCAATTAGTTTGAGGTTGGTTTATGCTGTGACACTAAAGCACTCTACCAATGGCGACCTATTTAAACTTTATAAAAAAAAAAAAAAAAAAAAAAAAGTCAAGAAGCTGCCTGATGATTCTTTTAGCAGTGACTACTGCTTATAAAGGTAGCCTATGTAAAACCAAAAGCTAACTAACTGCTCAGCCCTCAATATGTGAAAGCAAAGATGGGAACTTAAATATGAGCTGTATAATTAATCTAGGTGTCTGAGCCCTAGTGTCTTCCTAATAAGCACTTTGAACTCTGACAGTGTTTTAGAGCTTTCAGACAGAGAAACTTAACTGGAAAAATATTGTATGGTACTATACACATTCTGTGGATGCTTGGGATAACTGATATAGTTAGTTCCATTAGTAAGAGCACACCCTTTCAGGCAAGGTAGATCTTTTGGTTACATAGAGCACATTTTGCTGATGATTATTTGGTATGTTTGCTAAACTGTAAGTGGCTCTTTGCAGTGAATGGATTACCCCTTTTTTAAATGAAAAGACAAATGAATTCAAAATTCACAAGCAAAACTTTGAGACAGTGTCTCACTTTTTCACCCTCAGTAGAATGCCATAGCATCAGAGCTCACAGCAACCTCAAATTCTTGGGCTCAAATGGTTCTCTTGCCTCAGCCTCCCAAGTAGCTATTTTTTAGAGACGGAGTCTCACTCTTGCTCAGGCTGGTCTTAAACCTGTGAGCTCAAGCAATCCATCTTGTCTCAGCTTCCTGTGGATTTACAGGCCGTGAGCCACCACACCCGGTCCAAAACTTTCTTACTAATTTCTGAATCCAAGATATGAACATCTCTTGTATTTCTTATAGTGAGCTCTAAGTATCTACATTCTCTGGCTTCAAGGCTGTGTCCACTTTTGTCATATACATTTCTAAGGACTTCTTAGCCATCTCAAAGCTTTTTATTATAAGGGGATCAGAACCGGCTCTGCTTCTTCCCTCTAGTTTGAGTATATGCCCAAAACTCAAATCATGAAGTTAGATTCTATTACTCTGACCTCCAAACTTAGGTGTCTGAGAGTAGAACAGTTCTCTAAGCTGGTAGGGGGAGAGAAGAGACACCAGTAAGAGGGGCAGAGCAGACATGAATGTGTAAGAGAACAAACTGGGGGGGCAGGCAGCAAACCCTACCTTTGAAGGCCAACAATTTTACTGAGGTTTCTAGCTGGAAAAAAATGTCTGTGGAGATGACACAAAGAGTACCTTAAAGTCTTGATCAATAAAGGCAAAACAGTAAAAGTATCAATAAAATATTTTAATGCCTACAATTTCTTGTATACACAAACTGTAAAACATTCACCTGTATATGCAAAAGTATATTCTCTTGCAGGTCAACAGCACCAGAAAACAAACTAAGCTATGGAAACGTTTTTTTAACTTGATTTGTCCATTACATAAAAGACATGATGGATTTTAATAACTCCAAAGAAATCTATATCCCACTCTTAATACACTACATGTCTGAATATTCCATCACATCCACTGAGAAAATAAATAGTAGTCTAATATATTTTTCAGCACATTGAAAATAAAACCACCAGCCTCTCTTTATATATTTATTCTCTTTCCAAACATGTTTTGGTCTCCTGCTATATCTCAGAAATGTACTAATACCTGCTTTTAAGTTACAAAATACAAAACAATTTCTTGGAGAAAATCCTGGGGATTACATTGTAAGTGAAATTTTGAGTTCCTATAGACTTTTTTAATAACAGTCTTTGAACCTTTTTATAGCATACACATAAGGCTGCCTGTGACATGTGGTACCCTGGCCTCCAAATGGACATAACTGCATTTATAGTTTAGAGAAAATACAAAGATAAGTTCTGAAAGTAGCCTTAAATAAGTGCCCTTTGCTTTGACATGTCAAAAGCAAGTGGGACTGTGCAATCAAAGCCATATGAGTTTTATGAAAACTACTTTCCTTTCACATCATTTGTGTTAGAGAATGCCACACCCATGATCACGTAACATTATTACAATCATGAAATAACATTACTACATTCGAAACATTACCCAATAAAAGGCACATCTTTAAATATAGAAGAAAATTTGAAAAATCAGGAAATATTAAAAATCAAGCACATAATTTACAAACCTTGATAAAATAATAGCCTATTCCAGTTTCTTCAAAGGTTTGTGAGCTTTGAGGACTCAACGAAGTACAGAAGGACAAAGCGGAAGACAGGATTTGAAAACAAGCCAAAATTTAGACAAGTACTAGATTGAAATTACAGATTCCAGAGTCTGAATGTTGAAAATAAAGTCCACAAAAAACTTTTGAAGGGGGAAGAAAAATGCACATCAATGACAGCAAAGGAAATAATGTCATAAACCTATTTTATTACATGGAACATCACACTACCCTTAAAACAATTTCACTGAAGGTATTTGACAGGGAAGAGGAAGTTAATAGGATTTTCTGCTATCAGTGTAACAGTTCTATGTAGAGAGTTATGGTATCATGCCTAGTGATGAAGATACCTTTCACCTTTCATGGGATTCCACTTCAAAATTAAACCCTTATACTTTGAAAGTTTGAAACTCAATTAGAAATGAGTTGATCTAAAGGGTCACCTGGTCCCATTAAGGGAGGCTAACAATGGTAATCTATAATACCCAAACTTGAATAAAGACGACTTTATAGATAAAAAGGAATACACAAAAACATCTGGACCTGTTGAAAAGTACAGAATCTATGTGGGACAACCCCTACTTCTTACTGTCCAAAGGCTCAAGAACATTTATTGTAGAATTATCCTACAAGCTTAGGTCTGACTTCCCTCAACCCTCCACATATAGTGCCAAGGACAAATGCTCTCTGGCTTCATATCTCACTTTATGTTGCTACCTGTTAGACTTGGCTTTCCTGCAGCCAGATCCTAAGTCAGCCTGACTGGAATTGCATGGATTTAAGTGCTATCAAATCTATAGATATGACTTCAGGATGAAAATGAAATTCTACAGCTCAGTAAGACACCAATAACAGGGAGCATCCTTTTCTATCTGGGGGGAAAAAAATCTCTTCACAGTGCATAGTTTGAAATGAAAGTGCAATACAGACAAAAAGAGAAGGTGGTGCTCTTGATATACATAAATTTAGTTTTTGGTTTTTTGGCATAAATATCTTCTAACAAATTTAAGCTAAGAATGCAAAGTCATTAATATCCAGAGGTATGGGGCACCTTGAGATTTCAAAGTATCTTTATGGTGGGTAGGGCATGGGAAGGAGGGAAGCCTCACATGTCACTTATTTGTTAAACTACTCTTTCAAATCTCATGTTTGAATAAAATATTTTTCTTTAATATAAAAAAATGGTTTTTAAGGTAAAAATTAATTAGCACAGTGACCTTGTCTATTTTACACTAAAGCCAAACTTTTTTAATAAATCTGAAAGGAAAACTTGTAGAAGAATATTATATTCACATAAACTATTTTAACTTGGAAAACTTTGTTAATTGCCTAATCACCTAAATTAATAAGAATGCTCAGCATCCAATCCACGAATAATATAGAATATACTTTATTCTACTTTGCACTTCAAAGTCGCAGGGATGGCATCCATATGATAATTATGAATCCTACTCTACATTTTCAAGTTCTCAACCTAAACTTAGATTGGGACAAGTCACTTTGCTGGCAACATTCATGGGAGGGCCAGGTTCCTCATAAAAAGTTTGACTGGGAGCCAGGCAGTATGCCCTACTCACATATTAGAATTATAGAAGTCAAGGGACAATCTTTTTTTCTCCTTTCAAAGAGCAAAGGAACAACAAAAGATTGGTTGACTGGTGAGCCGTCCCATATTAGAGTGCATAGCTCATTAGGATCAAGGTTGGCATCTGTAAATAATCAACTTCATAAGAGCACGGTGGGCCTTGTATCATCTGCATTACAGATTTCACCCTGGAAAATATTTGAAAATACTTCATGCTCAAATGACAGCCTGCAAATAACAGTATGCATGCCTTCTCCTTGAGTATCCAAG
>CAUYPK010041030.1:0-54669 GCA_963574355.1 Loris lydekkerianus
GTTTTATACAGTTTTATGCCTGGCAGAATGCCATGGCACCCTAGTAGGGGAGGTAGTTCCAGTTTTTAGAGGGTCTCTCCCGTGGAGTGTAGTGGGAGGACCTTTGAACTCTGCTTGTTTGTTTGTGGGGCACTCCGAGCCATTCTCATGTGGGAGGGGACTCCTGTCCGCTTGGTGATGGATTTTGCACCTTTTGTTTGTATCCTTGGGGTCGCAGCTCACTTCAGCGGGGTTGACGTGTGTTCTTGAACCTTCTCTCTTGGTGCAGCTCTAATTCACCAGGTTACTTGCTAAATTTCTGTCCTTTAACTCTCCTTCTGGACAGGAGCCTCTGTGGAGAGCTGGCTTCAGTCAGCCATCTTGTCTCCACCCCTTCTTGTACAACTTTTATAAGAGTTAATGTGGGTGGGCATGGTAGCTCACCCCTATAAGCCCAGAGCCTTGGGAGGCTGAGGCAGGAGGATCACAAGAGGCCGAGAGTTCAAGGTCATCCTGAGCAACAAGGCAAGATCCTGTCACTCCAAAAAATGTAAAAATTAGCTGGGTGTGATGATGTGTACCTATAGTCCCAGTTACTCAGGTGGCTGAGGTTAGAGGATCAGCTGAACCCATGAGTCTGAAGCTGCAGTGAGCTACAATGATGCCACTACACTCCAGCCTGGCCAATAGAGCAAGACCCTATCTCAGAAAAAAAAAGTTAAATAAATAAAATGAATATGAGAAAACCTCTCATGTGTGATAACGTGAGTAAAGCAATTGACTGGTGTCAGGCACCTAGTGGATGCCCTATGCTTTATGCATATCAGTTCTCTTCCTACCTTAATTGTATGCTCAGCAACACACATTAGCTCTTGTAGGGAAACAAAAGATAGAGCACTTGGGCTCTGCCCTCACAGAGCTTGCATTCTAGTGGGATGAGGAAGTCCAACATAGGGCATGTAGTACTACCCCACAGGCCAGAGAAGGCTGCGCCATGCCCAGCCCTATGTCTTCAGCTGACATGGTTATGTCACAGTTACATGCCAAGCCAGGTAAACTAAGACACAGGAGACGACTAGAATTAGGTGGAGAGAGGTTGCTAAGGGTGCGGTAATTTTCAAGGTCTTCTGGAGCATCTGATTTGAGGTGAGCTAGGGGAGGTAGGATAATGAGAGTGAAAGCAAGTGGTGTGTGTTCACGGCCAGAGGATTGGAATGGTCAAGGTGCAGTTTGTTTCAATGCAGCTGGGACGTATTTGCCAGCAATAATGCTAATGCTACTGAAGAGGGTGACGATGGACGTGTACTGAGGACGTACAACATATCAGATGTTGTACCAAGTGCTCTGAGTGTGTGATCTCACCTCCCAGCAACCCTAGCAGCTAAACCATCAAGCTTCTTTTGGCTGCCAGTAACAGAAACCTGACTTGAATCAACTGGAAAATGAGACATTTTCCTGGCTTGTATAATCATGATTTGCTGAAGTCAGTTTGGGGAGGTGGGGATCTTTGGGAGGAAAGCCCAGGAGGAAGAGGAAGGGCAGTGTTTTGGGAGGAAGACACGAAGCTCCCAGTAGATGACTTTCCTGTGCGCCTTTTCAGTCACTCCAAGGAGCCTGGGTCTGTCTATTCTTGGGAACCTCCGAAACTGGCAGGGGCAAGTTGAATTTGGCAGATGCACGTGTCTCTGGCAGCCCAAATTCTCAAACTCGGTCGCGTTCACCAAGGGTCTGGGCATCTTCCAGGACGCCCAGTTACCGGCACACGCTTGTGGCCTCGGCAGTTGTCAATCTTCCTGGAAGAGCCAGGCGTAAACACATGCTTTGGCTGTGGGGACCCACTTTCTGAGTTGAGGTTTTGGCTTCTGGTTTTTATGTTTTCCCAGCTCGTATGTCTGTAGGTTTAGCCAGGCCTCCTCTTATTTTCTTTCTACAAGTAGGTACAAGCCTCCTATTTACGTACAGTCATGTGTGATGCGCTGATGCAAAGGAGTGGCGCTTACAGCAGGCAACATGGTTTGTCACCCCCTCACTGTGGGAACAAGTGATTCAGCTGGTGAGACCTGTGTGTCCCAGTAATCATTATAAGAAAATCAAGGAGAAATATAATCTAATTGCTTTCTGCTCTGCCTTTTGGACTCTGGCTAAAGAGGCCAGAAGATTCCATGGTTGCTGAAGTTTGTTCTTTTTTTTTTTGAGACAGGGCCTCACTCTGTCACCTGGGCTAGAGTGCAGTAGCATCATCAATCGCTCCTAGCAACCTCACATTCCTGGGCTCGAGCCATCTTTCTGCCCTCATCCTCTTGAGTAGCTGGGACTATAGGCACTTGCCACCATGCTGCTAATTTTTCTATTTTTAGTGACTTTAGGATCTTTCTCTTGCTCAGGCTGTTCTCAAGCTCCTGGGCTGAAGTGTTCCCCCCCCCGTGGCCTCCTAGATTGCTAGGATCATAGGTGTGAGCCACTATGCCAGGTTGTTACTGAAGTTCTTGACAAGCCACAACCAGCTCCATTTGCCTTTTTTGTAGCTTTGCATTGAGACATTCCTCAGAACAGAAGAAAGGTGGGGCAGATCAGGTGGCTGGGGTGTGATGCAGCAGTGAAGATGTTGGGTGCTACCCCCATGCTCATCTCTGGCCTCTGAAGTCCAAGTTCCTGGCCTGTAAGAGTGCCCTCCCTGAGGTCCCCCTTATGCCTTGGGCCCAACAGGCAAGCTGGGCCTAATTACCTTTGCCCCACACATGCTGTGTGACCTTGAGAGAAGCATTTGACCCCTTGGGGTTCCTTCTCTCTCTGTAAAAAGGGGTTAATAGCATTGACCCATCTTAGAGAGTTAGCATGGGGGGCATCACTAATAAAACTTGTCATAAAAGCCTCTGTTTCCTCCAAGGCTCAGTGACTTAGGAGAGAGTCTAGAGGCTGTGAACAGCAGCTAGGGGAAGACAGGGCCACTGAACAGCAGCTAGGGGAAGACAGGGCCTCTTAGAGAGTGGGGTTCAGTCTGTGGGTACCAAAGCAGAGCACTGAGTCCTCTACTGCCAGGCTGGCTGTGTGCTGAAGACCCCTGACTGGAGACCTTGCAGAGAAGGACAGGGCAGCTCAGGCCTCTGGTGGCAGCTGGTACCAACAGCCCACACAGAGGACACTCTTAGTGCTCACAGGGGAAGGGACATCAGCCCCTTACTCTTGCTGTCAGAGTCCTAGAGTCTGTCCAACAACATCTAGATGAAAGTCACGTGAAAACCGTAAAGAAAGGCCCACTTGGGCCCAGAGTTTGTTTTGTACAGAAAACAGGAGTCAAGGAAAGTGGTGAGTTCTGCAGTGAGTGTCCAGCTGACCACAGCTCTTGGCAGAGGGGTAAGCTCCACCAGAGCTGTGTGTGTGCAGGTGTTTTGTGTACATGCAATAAGCATACTTGTGTGTCTCTGGTTATGTGTCTCTACATGTGTGCATATTCCTGTATGTTGCCTGTGTGTATGCAGGCATGCCTACAGGGCAAGTGTGTGTCCACATGCCTCATCTCAGGCCTTCATGGGGCTGTGGCCACATCAGAAGAGCCCCCATGCTCATGCCCAGCAAATGCATGACTCTGAGATACTGAGGTGGACGCAGGAGTATATGAGCTGCTCTGCCTGGGTAGGAGCTCCAGGGTCCCTTCCCTGGGAGGCTGCTGGACCATTCCATTCTCATAAGCTCAGAATTGTCCAAACTGGTCACCTTTCCGTGCTTGAAATTGAAGAGATGCCACAAACGTGCCAAAACATGTTTTAACCTGTATTTTACATGTATGAAAATTCGGATAACCCTTTGTTTCATCTTACCAAGGTCATTTATCAAAATGTATATTTCAAATGAATCTTTTCTTACTTTAAAGCTGATAGCACTTTCCTTATTACATTTTCTAGTATTAATAACTGAGATTCGTGACAGGTGTGGTGACTCACATCTGTCATCCTAGCACTTTGGGAAGCTAAGGTGGGTGGGTGGCTTGATCTCAGGAGTTGAGATCAACTCCTGAGCATGAGCAAGACTCCAACTCTACTAAAAATAGAAAAACTAGCTGAGCATTGTGGTAGGCAACTATAGTCCTAGCAACTTGGGAGGCGGAGGCAAGAGAATCACTTGAACCAGAGAGTCTGAAGTTGTTGTGAGCTATAACGCCATGACACTCTATCCAGGGCAACAGAGACTGTCTCAAAGGAAACAAACTCGAGATTCAGCAGGTGAAGCCCAGGACTAAAAGTTGGTGGGCTCTGGAACTCAGTCCCTGAGCCAGATGGTTGTGTTTGAATAGAACAGCTCCCCCAAAGTGTTTGCTCTTGGGGAGGTTACTCAGCCCTTCTTATTCCTAATTTTCTCATCTATAAAATGGGGATACTAATGATAAGAGCCTCATCGGGTTGTGGTAAGGATTAAGTGAAGTGTTGCCAAGCTTCCCAACCTGGGTGCCTACACTCAGCTTGTTGTGAGATAGTGCACCCTCTGAGGAAGCAGGGGTCTCCCTCCAGGCCTCAGCCACCAGCCTTTGGTCATGAGCCACTTCAGGAGGGCTGGGTACATAATTGATGGGGCCCAGTGTGAAAAGAAAATGCAAGATTTCTTGTTAAAAATCATTAGGAATTTCAAGATAGTGACTGCCAATGTTCCCCTTTCCATCATCATCTAAGTAAACTGCAGGGCAAGTGCTGTAACAATGCAGGTTCATTCCACAAATTAGAATTTCATCACGTTTCAAAGTATTTGCTGTGAAAACAATTAGTTTGGGTTCTAAATACCAACACTTTTATAAACATTTTAACATTTGTCTATGAAATATCTTATAGATTCTCGAAATAGGATTTCTTTAAATAATTTCAACTCCTAACACATTTCTGAATGGTTATAAAAATGGCTTAAAAACCGTGTTACTTATTTAGAACAAAATTTCTCTTCAATGGTAAACATCAAGACTTCAAGCAATCGCCTTAAAAAAGGGTTTGGGGGCTGCGCCTGTGGCTCAGTGAATAGGGCACTGGCCCCATATGCCGAGGGTGGTGGGTTCAAACCCAGCCCCGGCCAAACTGCAACCAAAAAATAGCCGGGCGTTGTGGCAGGTGCCTGTAGTCCTAGCTACTCGGGAGGCTGAGGCAAGAGAATCGTGGAAGCCCAAGAGTTAGAGGTTGCTGTGAGCCGTGTGACGTCATGGAACTCTACCAAGGGTGGTACAGTGAGACTCTGTCTCACAAAAAAAAAAAAAAAAAAAAAAAGGGTTTGGTCTGGAAATGGGCATAGTTGTTTCAAGCATAAAACATCAAAAAGATTAGCCAACATTTGACAGCAGGACAGGGTTGCTATAAACTTCCCTGACTTGGTCACTATGCATGACCTACGTGTACCAAATTTTTATACACGTCACTTCCCTGACTTGGTCACTATGCATTACCTACGTGTACCAAATTTTTATACACATCTCTTGAATTTCTACAAATAAAACTAATTATCTGTTGGATAAGCCATCACTAACCTTCCATCCCAACAAAAAAAAGATACGGTCACAGAAGCAAGTTCAAGTTTCTCATAAACTTTGGAAGTTTCATACAAAGTCAATATTTAATGTCTACCCTATTACTCTGTGTTTTATTTTTACCTTAATTATAAAATTTAAATTGAGTGTAATGGATTGTGTCGGATGAGGCGCTGGAGGAGCATAGTTTACCCCAGCTTACCCCCGTGTGCCAGATCTGAGGTATCATTTTCTCTGAGTGCTACAACGTGCAAACTTCTGGGAAGCACAGAGCGACAGATGTAAAGAACTTCCTTGCATCTAGCAAGCAGTCCGTAATATTAATTATGTTGTTAATGTATTATTGTCATCATTATTATACGAATATCACAGAGAAAGCTCTGAGCTCATTGTCAAGAAACTGAGTTGGAGGCATGCTGCTCTCATAAACTACCTACTGACTCCAAATGAGCCTGTTTATCTTTTTTATGCTTAAAATGTGGATAATATTATCCGCTCATCCTGCCCCCCGTGGGATGTTATGAGACTCAGATGAGAAACTCTACATCAAAGACCTCTGAGAAATATGAACATTTTGCTGGTGCTGTTATTTCTCTTCTTCAAACTCAGTGCCATCCCACCACACATGGCTATTGAAATTTAAATTGATTAAAATGAAACAAGACTGAAAATCCAGTTTTTCCTTCGTGCTAGGCACACGTTGAGCGCTCAAAGCCACACTTTAGATGGCACGGCTTAATTACTCACTGCCCCTTACTACACAGTGGTCACCTTCAAGCTTCTGTTTCCTGCTCTTTTTATGCATCAGGTAGGGAAGATTTAAGTTCTTTATAAATGTTTAAACCCCAATAGGTATAAAATTATTGATCTCTGCTTCATTTGGTAAGGGATGATACCTTGGGATATGTTCTCAATGGACTTGACTGGCCCACCCTGCAGCCTCTTACCCCAGACCCTGGGGCATTTTTAGATGGCCAAAAGGGCTGGAGTGTTATAAACAATACTGGAGAAAAAGAAAGCTACCAGGTGCAGTGAAGACTAAATCCAGGACTGTGGCTTCGTGAGCACAAAGTTCTTCCCAGCCTGTCTGCCATCTTGATCTTCATCATTGGCAAACATAATCCTTAGAGTTTTAATCTAACTAGCGCTCCTGGACTTTCTGATTTTTTTTTTTCTCACTGATTGAACAAAAACCAAGTGACATCAGTCTGAAATGATTACCTACCATTCCCTACCCATGCTCAAAATGGGCATCCATTACGCAAATTGTATGTGAGAAGTATTACTTTGCTGAAGTTTCTGAATGCAGTGTGGCTAACCAGTGAATCTTAGGAGTCTGGTAGAGTAGTTACTATTACACAAATACTGGAGAAGAAATATGGGACTAGTAATGTGTAGTGTATTCGATCGTGGTTAAAACGTATCCGTGCCACTTCTCTCTTCCATTTAAGACAGTGGTTCTCAACCTGTGGGTTGCAACCCACAGGAACTGTATTACAGGGCTGCAGCATTAGGAAGGTTGAGAACCACTGAAAGACATAAGATTGTCCCACCTCACAGGGAATCTGTCTCATTCAGGGACAAAATCATGTTTCTCTTGGGACAAAATCATGTTTCTCTTGGCTGTTGGTCATTATTCAATCAAATCAGCTGGTGCAGTTTGAAGAAATGTTGACTTTCTTCATTACCTTTGGAAAAAGCTCTAAATAGAATCATAAATTCTATTAACCCCCAGTGACTACATGTTCACACTTTGAAAATCTTGAAAAATAGTTCTATGTTTCATATGGAAGCAGAAGAAACCCCAAATCACCAACTATTTACCACCACCAAGACCACTTGATTTTTGTTCAACCATTAGGAAAAAATTAGAAAGTTCATGAGCATTAGTTATTTAAGAAATAAAAACAACTCTGGTGCTATCACTTTGCCGGATTTTAGGTTATATGACAAGTCTATAGTGATCAAAACAACATG
Source organism: Loris lydekkerianus (assembly GCA_963574355.1). NCBI lineage: Eukaryota > Metazoa > Chordata > Mammalia > Primates > Lorisidae > Loris > Loris lydekkerianus. The sequence goes on from CAUYPK010041030.1 coordinate 7,457, forward strand.
GTATTGGCACAAAAATGGAGACGTAGATGCGTGGAACAGAATAGAGAATTCATTATTATTTCAGATTCATGTGAGGGTACAGTTAGGTTACAATGTTTACATTTGTCAGGAAGAGTCTCTGTTGTAGTTGTGTCTTGCACCCAGAAGGTGTGCCATATACCCTTACCTTGCAGAATAGAGAATTTAGAGATGAAACCAATGACGTATGACCATCTGATCCTTGACAATGTAAACAAAAGCATACACTGGGGAAAAGAATCCCTAGTTAATAAATAGTGCTGGGAGAACTGGTTAGCCACATGTAAGAGACTGAAACTGGATCCCCACCTCTCATTCCTAACAAAAACTAACTCATGATGGATAAAATATTTAAATTTAAGATTTAAATCTAAGAAACTATAAAAAGCCTAGAAGATAACGTGGGAAAAATTCTGATCGGTTTAGGGAAAGAATTTATGAAGATGACCCCACTGGCAATTATAGCAGGAACACAAATAAATAAATGGGACCTGATCAAGTTAACAAGTTTCTGCACAGGTAAGGATGTAATCCACAAAGCAAAGAGACGCTCTTAGAATGGGAGAAGATATTTGCCAAGCTACAGATTTAACACAGGATTAATGACCAGACTCTGCAAAGAACTCAAGCAAATCAACAGATGTCTTCACAGTCAGAGTTGACTAAAGAGTGAAGGTCTTCCTTTCCTTCCCTCCCGGCTCCTGTCTCTCTGCCTCCCTGAGGGCTATCCCATTTCTCAAAAAGTACCCAGAAGGAGCCCATGAGTATCCAAGATATATTCTCTCTGACTCACCAGGGCCAGCCCACTTTATCAGACACGACCTGGGCATAGTTAGGTGACCTTTGCTCTGTGATTCAAACCACACAAAACTGAGAAAGTCATGATCTCCAGTTTTGACAGGGCCACTTGCTGGGAGGGAGGTATGGGACACCCCAATCCCTCCATCTGTCAAACTCCTTACTCTAAATTGACTTGATTTACCTGCTACAACTTTGCCGTAGCAGTTTCTTGTGGTTGGGATAACAAAGTACCACCGACTGGAAGGATTTAATAGAAATGAATTGTCTCCCAGCTCTGAAGGTTGGAAGTCTGAGATCAAGATCTCAGCAGAGTGGGTTCCTTTTGCAGACATCCTGGGCCCACTGGAGTGAGTCTGAGTTTGACGGTCTCTGTATTGTGTGTTAATGGCCACCTGCGAACACCACCAGGAGGGAGGAACTTAACAGCCAAGCCGACATAATGACTCCGCTCATTGTTATTCAGCCCCCATAGGGCTGACACTCACAAACTTTGACCTAGCTCCTGCTATTGTCTACTATGCAACCTGCCAGCAAGAGATGAACACCAAGCTTCTAGGACGACAGCAACCCTCAACTGGACCAGCCTGCCACTTGGTAGAAAATGGCCAGTGACTCATCCTGGCTGGAACGAACACATGAGGGGGTCTGGATTTGCCTTTCTTGCCGATGGTGTCAAAGCCAGCACAAGGCTCTGATTGTTGCCAGAATATTCATTCACCAACACAGGGCCCTGCAAAACATCACAATCAACCAGGGGACCTACTTGCCCATAAAGGAAAGGAGGAGTGACAGTGGGTTGATGTGCATGGAGTCCCTGGCCCCATCATGAATTCCACCAGCCAGAAACTGTTGGCTGTGCAGAGTGATGGAGGTGCAGCTTTGAGATGTGTTGTGCGTATCAAGTGTCATACTCCAGAAGTCAGTATACCCCCAATCAGTGACCATCACGTGGGGCTGTGTTCCCAGTAGATAGAATATGCATGTTGGGGAAATGTGGTGTGGGTGTAGGGGTGACTCCATATTATTCATTCCCAGCGACTCACACCAGGAACTGAAGCTTCTTTCTCCTCACACTCTAGGTGGGCCGAGAGGTCCTGGTTTACAGAGTAGGATACTTCTACCGAGCACATGGCAAGAATCTCTTTAAGTTACAGGTATGGCTGCTGTCAGGCTATTCTGGACTCCTTGTGCCAAGAGACCAGCAGCCAAAGAAAGAGATCACCATCCTGGGTAGGGTAGGTAACCATGACTATTGGGATCAGGTGGGGCTGCCATTACATGGTAGAGGCAGGAGGAATGTGTTTGGCTCCCAGGTGACCCAGAGGGGTGATCTCTTGGCACTCCTCTGCCTGATCCTGACGGCAAATGACAAAGTTGGGCAGTAGTATCCTGAATGTTTGGCCACCAGGCTTCTCCTGCGTGAGGTTCGGAGTCACCTGCCAGGTAAGTTACCTTGACCTGTAGATGTGTTGTTGGGGAGAGGAGGATCTAGAATGGAGGGAAATGATGTAGATTGATGTAGTTGTGGGTTTGAGTTTGGCTGTGGGGACTGGGTGGCAGTTTGTCCACTTCCTTTCTGTTTGTGTTTCCTTGGAAAAGACTGTCCAGAATCCCACTGAAGCCCTCCAAGATGGGGGCACACTTACTCTATAAAGGAGCCAATTGAGTGGCACCAAGGTAGACTGTGGTGGCCACTGTGGGACATTCTCCTTGTCATCCTTCAGGACTCATTCCTCCAGCTGCCAGGCATCCTGGCCATTGACAAGCCACTGCTGCACCTTCTAGGGGTGGAAGGAAGCTGCTGCACCCAGTGGTAGCTCCCCTTCTTGAGGCTGGGACGCATCCTGTGACCCGTTGGTGTGGGAGTACAAAGGCTGGGCTCCTCGCCTTGATTCAGAATATTGCTAATGATCTAGCCAGTTTCACTTTCCTCTGGCCCATCACAGTTAAATTCTCTCTCTGCCCAGTCTTTCTTCTGTCACTCCATCTTATCTAGTGTTGACAAAAGCATTCCCCAATAAACATCCAGAATGCCAAGCTGTAACTCAGAGTGGGTCTCAGGAAATCCAGGCACATTATTCCCTCTCTCATTCTTTCCTCACCACGTCTCCTCTTTTTTCTCTTCTCTTTCTCATACATAGGGTGATCATATATCCCAGTTTTCTGGGGACAGCCCTATTTTACTCCTGTTAATCTGGTGACCCATCTGTCCAGTATCACCTTTCATTCTCAAAAAGGTCCTGGTTTAGAGTGTAAGTTATGTGATCATCCTACTAATTCATCTCTTCTTTCTCATATCCACATTCTTTATACTCATTACATTTTACTAGGTGCTGGGGATACAGGATTGAATAAGAGATTCCAATCCTCTGAGCCCATGCTCAAAATTCCTATTGAAATTGCCAAAGGAACATTATAGTAAGAAAACCCATTATTGCTGGAAACTAGAGAAAGGTGCCATTCTCATACAATAAACTTCAAGGAATTTCTCTAAGACCTATTATAAGCACGACTGGGTTAAGGGGACCTGCCTGGACAGGTGTTTCCCTTGTGTTCATTTTATGAATTTTCTATAGATGAAAAGCTACCTAGGGACTAGAAGAAGTGGCCCCACCAGCATGTCCTAACTCAGAGCAGGCAGGATGGAGAGGGCAAGGGGAGCTCTCTGGTCTACCTGTGCCTGGGCACAGTGAGATTCTCATGGTGAAGGGACTGCTCCAACACCCATAATATTCATCTATTTGGGGATACACTTAAATGTGATACGGAAACTACAAGTGTAGGTCCTAAAGAGCACAGGAGAACCCTCAAAGAAAAGACCACTATTTCATAAACAGGAAAATAAAACTCTCAGACATAAAGATGAAACTCCTGAGTATGGCTTCCTCCGGCTACAGCTGCTTTCCTGTTCTCTGCGGACCAGTAGAGCTTAAGTCTAGAAAGTGAAATGCATAATCATTCTAAATGTTTCTCTTCTTTTTCACTGAGGCCTGGAGGATCTGAATAAAAATTTACCCAAGACTCCATCTCAGCTTTCATTGCCTGAAAACATAATTAAAAAGTTGCTAAAATATATCATTATTGCTTCTTATAGATGAAGAAACGGAAGCAGGCAGATGTTAAGTACCGTATATACTCGAGTATAAGCAGAGTTTTTTCGGCACAAAACTCGGCTTATACTCGAGTATATGGTAGCTTGCCCCAAATATTCAAATGGACTCCCCGCTATAGGAAAATCAAGCACTGGATAAGCACAGTCTTTAGACTGTGAATTGGTAGTTTAAAGAAGAGATCAATCTGATAAACCAATGTAGAACTACTAGAAAAATAACACTTTTAAATGACTTAAGCAATTGTCATCTCAATGAGAATGAAAATATTCGAACCTAACACTTAACCATTCTGTAAACTGATAGTAAACAATTCTTCGGAATTTTATGAAACAGAACTGTAATGTGATCAGTAATGTGAATTTTATGAAACAGAACTGTAATGTGATCAGTAATGTCGTAAAAATATCACCCATTTCCAAAAAACTACTCAAATACTTTAGTTAACTAAGAAATGTAGGTACATAAAGAACTAAAGAACTGTATAGGTTGTTATTAAGGCAACTTCTATTTAAAAAATTGATTATAAGCACATGTCAAAGCTTTATTTCAGATGTGCCACAGGGAAAGTTTTTGAGCTACCCATTTCATAAGACTTCTCTCTTGGAAGAGAAATTTACAGAAAAATACAATAAAGAAGTGCTAGTTAATATCAGACTCCTCTTAAGACTGACAACGTCTTAGAAGATGCTTCCAATAAAATCTATCAAAAAATTGTTCAAGTTTGGTAGCTATTCTACAAAACACAGTGAGGCATGATGGTTAGATTAGCTCACTGAGTTGAGAAAAAAATCTGAACCATTATTTTAGTCTGTAGCACAAGTTAACCCCATGTGCATGAGATTAAGCAATATTATCCATAATATTCAGGTACAAAATAAAGTTTATCTTAGAGGTCCTAGCCAATGCAATCAAGTAAGTAAAATAAATCATATGTGTGTATTGGAAAGAAAAATGATACAAATTATCAAGTAGGTGATATTGTTTATTTGGAAAGTCTGACCTAATCATTTAAGAAACTATAATAAGATATAAGATGACTGAATAAATAAAGAACTAGGTTGGGCATGGTGGCTCACGCCTGTAATCTTAGCACTCTGGATGGATTGCTTGAGCTCTGGAGTTCAAGACCAGCTAGAGCAGGAGCGAGACCCTGCTAAAAATAGAAAAAACTAGCCAAGTGTAGTGGTGGGTGCTGGTAATCTCAGATACTCAAGAGGCTGAGGCAAGAGGATTGCTCACACCCAAGAGTTTGAGGTTGCAGTGAGCTATGAGGCCATGGCCTCTTGGGTGACAAAATGAGACTCTGTCTCAAGATAAATATAAACAACTTTCCTATATTTCAACAATAATCAGGAACTATAATAGAAAAAATATATATATTCACAAACTACCTAGGAATAATGTAAACATTTTTGTTAGACCTACATAAAGAATACTACAAAGTTTATAAAATGCAGGAACCAAGGAGCAAGTGGTTTTCCTGGTTTCTAATTGAATCATAAGCCTCAAATTCAAATTTTAAAATCTCAAAATTTTAAAAACACAGTTATGACATATATAGTGGCATTTCACATTTTGGGGGACATTGTGAATATTTGTCCAACAATTTAGTGACAAGTTCAATTTCCAACTCTTGACATAAACCAAAATAAATTCCACGTGGCATATAGTTGATATAGAAACAGCAAAATTTTGAATAAAAGAATGAAATAGATAAATGCATCTATAATTAACCTATCTAAATTAGCCTTCTAAAACTCAATGTTTTAGAAGTAATAGACCATCATCTATTTACTTAGGGCAAAATTTTTAATAGAAAAAGAGAAATCATTAAGAAAATACAGGTCAACATGTAAGTCATCTTAGAATGGGGGAGGATTGTCTGAGAATTTCACAAAAAGTGGATATTATAAAGGAAAACATGGATGGAGTTAACTGCATGTAATTTAAAGACTGTTTTGCCATGGGCTTGATTAGTTGCCTAATCTAACTGCCCTTCTTCTATCCCTGAAGCCCTTCACAATAGAGAATCCAAAACTTGCTTTCCCAGTACTGTGTCTGACTACATGTGTGACCATGTGATTCAGTTCCAGCCAAGGAGACATGAGGGCTACTTCTGAGAAAGCTTTTACTTTTCTTTACAAAGAGCCACAAAAGCTGCTGTGGCTCTGTTCCTTTTCTTCCTGCCTTGAATGTGTGCTATGGTGCTGTTGCAGTGGCCATTCTACTTACCACCCCAGCCAGTAACCATGAGACTTGAAACTCAGAGTGCAAAACATTGCGAAGAGCAAAAGAACCAGGGTGGTTTGTGATATCAGTGAGTGCTACACCTAACCTGGGGCCATGTATTAGAGGTTCTAGCCAATGCAATCAAATAAGTAAAATAAATTGTGTGTGTATTGGAAAGAAAAATGATACAAATTATCATTAAGCCTCCAGGCTTTAAATATCTTGGACAGACTCCAGTGGCTCACACTTACAATCCTAGCACTCTGGGAGGCTGTGGCAGGAGGATCACTTAAGCTCAGGAGTTTGAGGTTTCAGTGGGTTAGGCTGACACCATAGCACTCTACGGAGTGAGACTCTGTCTAAAAAAAAAACAAAAATTAAATGCCTTATTGCTTAAACCATTGTTGATCATTTATTTTGGTATTTATAGATGAAAACATTCTAAATGAAATACATCTATATATCTGCTGCCCCCAAATTAAAGGCAAACAAAGATTGGAAAAATTATCTGCAACACATGATCAATTATAATTCAATATCACTAATAGGAACTTGTAACTCCCCAAAGATGTACGTTGACCCAAAAGGGTATGAAAAACAAATCTCTCTAACTAGAAATTCACAAAATATAAAGTGCAAATAAAATTACCAAAGGACATTTCTAATCTTTTAAACAGCAAAATTTTTAAATAACAATAACACGTCAGGGATTGAAGGTTGGGGGGTGAGAGCAAAAAGGCAATCTCAGGATTGCTGGTGGAAGTGTAAATGTAGTCTTTTAAGAGGCCAATTTGTCAAACTGTATCAAGGCCTAAAGACATGCATAACTTTTGATTTTGCAATTTTACTTCTAGAACTTTGAACGAAAGAATCATAGTTGTGTGCAAACCTACGGCTACAAAGATGTTCACGACATTGTTGTTTATAATGGTGGAGAATTAGAAACAACTCTAATGATAGCAGATTGGTTAAACAATTTATGGCATGGATAATGACAGACTATGCCAATATTAAATGTTGCTGTACAAAAACATTTAACAGGATGGGGAAATGTGCTACATGAGGTGAGCCAAAAGATAACAAATCAGCCTACAGTTTATGCCTTCATTTAGAGTACTGTATATACAAATAGAAATACAAGAAAGGTTGAGAGAAAGCACACCCCAATATTAAAATAGATATTTATGTTGAGATTAGAGGTGGTTATGAAGATCTTTTGTTTTTTCCTGCAATACTTACGCATTGCCTTTCCATAAAAGATGGTGCAAATAAAAAGGGTGTTTCTAGGAGACTTCAGTTCTGTGGAATGGAAAATTGCAGAGTCTCTCCCCGCTTCCCCATCTCCCCACTTCCTTTTTGCCACCTCCAGGATGGCTCATTCTCCACCCCTTGACTCTCAGCTTCCCTCCTCCTTGGCTTCGTTAAATGCGGACTCTGGCAAGCGCTGCTCGAGGAGCTCAGCTCCCCGGAGACCGCGTCTCTCCCCCGGGGGGCGCTGGACGGAAAGAGGCTGTCCTCTCTGCAAACCGCTCATCAATGGGCATTAGTCACCCAAACCGAAGGACCTTTCCAGAAGTCCTGGCGATCTTCTTCAATTCTCTGGTGAGTTCCACGATCGATCCTAGCACACCGCCGCCTGCTGCGGTCGCGTCGCGAACTGCACTGGTGTTCTGGGTACCACCTGCTCACTGCCACGCGCAAAAGCTCCCAGTGCAGACTCCAGGAAGGAAGCCACATTCTGCCCGCAAGAGAGGTCCCCACGCGGGTGCCTCCCATGTCCTCTGACGCCTGCAGGCACCAAACATCTTCCAAAGCCATTTCCTACATGTAATTCCGTTTAAAAAAGAAATACTGAGCGCTCAGGACTCCAACCAGGCACCGGGTCAGGCCAAGGAGCTGTAAAGACAAGTCAGGGCTTTAATTGCAAGCGCTCATAGGTGGGGGGAAAAACTGTCCACTTGCAAAGGAGGGGACTTTCAAGAACTCAGAGAGTTCAATAAGCAGCAAGACCAGGCTCATTTTACACATGCAGCTGCAGAAGGGAAGCAAGCATTTATTGAACACCTACTACGTGCCAGATACCCAAGCTATCATCTTACCTGTTAGGCAAGTGAAACTCTAGGGAGTAACACTCTCCCATTTGCTAGTAAGGAAACTGAGTTTCAGAGGAATAACACCCCCATTTTATTGGTTAGGAAACTGAGGCTCAGAGGAGTCAGATCAAATGCCCCAAGCCTCACCGGTCAATGCTAGGGTCTGACCTGGGTCTGCGGAAACTAAAGCTGGAAGCCTTTCTTCTTGGGGCGGGGACTACAGAGACCGCTATGCTAGTCTGACCTGCTGCAAGTGCAGGGGTTGTGAGGGTTTCGCGCTGTTTGTTACAGCGCCCTCTATGTGGCAAGACCAGCACTGCCCCAATGACGGCGCCTGGGACTGTCCCAATGCAGTGACACCCCCACATCCTCCAGCCCGGAGATCTTGCCGGCTCTCTCCCTTGGGAGGGTGGAATTAAGGTGCGGCCCAGAGTGGCAGAGCAAATTCTGTTGGGGGGGTGGGGGAGCTGGACTTACGGCCCAGAATACTGGTCCGGCTCCCGGGACAGGTTGGGGTGGGGGTGGGGTTCCGTGAGCCACAGATGGAATTTCTAGGCCTTGGGCAGTGTTTGGGAAGATCTCACAGAACTCCACGTTACACCGTTAAAGACGTCTTGAAAGCGTGCACTGTACTCGAGGGTCTCTTCCAATTTTCTTTCTTGCCACCTGAGGGTCCTGTTTGGGGGTGTGAGTGTTGGAGGGGGAGGAGATCGCCTAGAGCTGAGTGGAATGAAATTGTAGATGGTACCAGGGTGGTAGCTCCCCCTCAGCACCAAATCTGGGAGGGGGAGTTGGGAAGACTAATATTTTATGTATAGGAAAAGTGGGTCTGGAAGCCAAGGGTGTGTTCCTGGGACCTTAGAGGAAAAGGCAGCCTGGGTGTGGGGAGCAGTCAGGGGGAGCCTTTTGTCACCCCTCGGCCCTGGCGGAGAGCGGACGCCGGGAGCTGGAGCGCCGAGTGCGCGCCGGGCCCGGGCGAGCGCGTGTGCAGTGTGTGCACATGCGGGTACAGTGTGTGCACGTGCGTGTACGTGTGAAATGTGGCGGCGCCGGCCCAGCAGCGTGTGCGCTGGGCAAAAACGTGAATAATCAACACATCGCTCACACCTCGCCGCGCGCGGGGAGGGAGCTGGGAGGTCCGGGGGCTTCCTCGGCCGGCTGGAGGGGGGCGGGGAGCATCACGAACACAGGGGCGTTTCAAAGTTGCTCTGCGTTTCCCCTCAACTGAACTAAAAAAACAGAAGAGAGGAAAGTCACATGTAACTTTTTCTTTTTTGAAGGCCTTTTGATTGCATCAATAGGCCCCTGGCGAGGGTCATTGTTCCTTATTTACCAGCTAAGATGTAAATTGTCATCTCTGATCCTTTACAGATCCTTCACGCATCTGTAAAATGGGGGCAAATTAATCCCACTTGAAATGTTGCTGTCAAGTTTAAGGGTGAGAACATGTTGGCAGTGTCTTGTACCCCGGAAGTGCCGCGTAAAGTCCAGTCTTCCTCTCAGTCCGAACCTTTCCTGAAGACCTGCTCGCTCAGCCTCTTACTGCGGGTCAGTTTGGGCCCAGATCACTGCACCTAAGTACTGTGGTGACAAGACAAAGATACCACCGCCTTCTTGCACAGGTTCCTGGAGGGGACTGCCATCGCGGGTTTACTCCGGCATGGCCCCAAGCAGGAGCTAAACTTTCGTGCGACCCACCCACCTGGGAAATCGGGTCCCCAGGTTTGCGTGGAAAGCTCCAGCCACTGCTCTGTCCAGAAAGCCTGCCCCCCTCCCCAAACGCAACACTCCCCAGGCCGCCATTCGCACCTTGCCCCAGGGCCCAGCGCAGAATCCCACAATCCCCAGGTAGCTGTGGCTGCGAGAATTTGTTCCCTTGACTTTAGCTTTTTTACTTTGGGGTTGGGGTTCCCTGGCTCTGCGCCTGAATAAGGGAATGAGAATGGTGAGGGGAGGAGGAATAAAGGACAGAACAGGAAGCAGACTTTTTGGAGTTGCCCAGAGGTAGGGTGGAAAGATTGGGTCCTTTAGTCCATTTTGGACAAACTTACTGCAGGGACCTGGACACATCACCACGTGTCAAACGTTCTTCCAGCCGCAGTAGTTATGCAGCTGTTCCCACTCGAATCTCCCTCACTATGAAAAACAAAATGAGAATCTGCTTCTTACCAAACTGTTCTAAAAGGGAAATGTTTGGTATTCAGGGTGGAGTCCTCATGATATTTTTGCCATGCCTTGATGAATAAAGTACTTTCTTTTCCTCGTCTCTCGCTAGGGAATTCTCATTTGTGAAGTATAGGAGGAAAAGCCAAAGTTGCAATTTGGAGTGAGAATTAAAGTCGAATATTAAAAAATATATATCATTTTAGGAAGAGTTGTGAGTTAGATCTCCTGTGAGACTCTGGTGGGACAGTGAAGAGCATAAGGCTCCAGCTTAAAGAAAACAAAAACAAACCAAAATTGGAAAAGTCACATCCGAAGAGAGGCCACGGGGACGGCCACTTATTTCATTTACAGAACCCACACCGTCTGTGCCTGAGAATCGAATTTCCTGGGTACGATTCCAGCTCTGAGCGTTGGGGTGCGTTGACCGGTAGTGTGTGGAGGTGGGGGTGAAGGTCATAGGTGTATTCTGACACCTATGAATTCACCCCACGGCCCCGCCAGACAAGAACGTGGCCCCCAGGGAGCAGTTTCTAAGGGAAATTCCCGAACCTCTTATCCGGAGGAGAGACTTGGTGTTACGGATGATTATCCCGGACAACCTGGGGCAAACGGGCCTTAAAACCAATTATGGGAAAATTGAACTCATCGCAGTGACGTGCAGATGTGAAAGCAGAACTGGGGGGAGAAAAAAACCAAAAAATCCGGGGGCTTACTTGGTAAGGTGAACAAAAGACGGTCAGGGTAAAAGACGGAACCCGCCACTAACCACCCCAGTTTTGAGCAAATAGGCTGTCGTGAAGAATTTTAATAGTGTTCATTTTAGATTTTTCTCAACCCAGGGGAGGGGCTGGACGAAGATGACCGGCTGGAGCGAGGAGCGCGCGGGCTGCGCACGCCCGCGCAGTCGGGCTTCCCAGGGCCGCAGCTGCGCCTGGCGGCCTCGGCTCTGCTCCGGCGGGTGTCGCGTTGCACGTTGGAAAGGGAGGTTGGTTTGTGGATAGCAGGAGGCGATAGAGACTGGAGCAAACGCCTAGGCAGTAGCCGGGGCTGCTCACTCCAGCCCCAACCAACGCTATTTTTTTGGCGCTGGTGGCCGACTTTGTACCCTCTCCTCCCGAAAACCTAAACAAACGTAATGAAACCCAACTGGGTTGGCCGAAACACCCCGCTGCTGGGCCCAAAGCCATGAGTCTTTCCTCTTTGGTTTAAGGGAACTTCGACGTCCGTGCCTAGCTACCCTTAGAGCCCCTAGCAGCGTGCCTGCAGGGAGGGCGCCCTTGGCTCAGCCAGAGCGATGTCAAAGTTCGGGGCCCCGACTCCCCCAAACGGTCTCCCAACCGGGCACCAGGGCCCCTGAACTTGTCTCTGGAAGTGGAGGCGGGGAAGGGCGCCCTCCTTGCGCTGTGGTCTGTGTTGGGACCCGCAACAAGGGGCAGGGTGAAAGCGGCAATTCATTGGTTTCCTGAGGGGCATAATTTGGGTGGCAGCTGTTACAGGCAAGAAAAGCTGGCGTCCTGGACCTCGGCTTTGCCCTTTAACCCCAGCCAACCTGTGCCTGAGGGGCAGACTGTCTCGCTTGGCCCAGGCTCACAGCTGACCCGTGGTCGGTGCGCTACGCACTTTTCTGGGTAATGTCTAGGTGCAGCCGATCAAGGCTACTTGTGGAAAAAAAAAGTCACCAAGCTTATCCTCTGCACGTGTTAAAAGGGTGCAGATTGTTGCATACTTTCAAGGTCATGGCCCCCCCTCGACGCAGACCCTAGTCAAGGAAGGGAGTAGAGGGAGTTACTCGAGGTTCGGAGAGATTTATAAAAAGTGAGGGCCGGGGTAGAAGATGCCAGGTGGTTAGTTTATGCGAAGACCAAAATTGCCCATAAAACCTGAAATTGCCAAGATGAAACCGGGTAGAAAATGTCATCCCTACAAATTTCTCTCTCACCTGCCCTTTCTTCGCACTCTCCTGTGGTACTTGGCTTTCACACAACCCACCCCTTTCCTTTTCTGACCGCCTTGGATGGCTTCCCCCCGCCCCTCCTGGTCTAACTCTAAGGACCAAACCAGAGCCCTGGGGTCAGGTGTCACGGTCAACAAACCCAGAGGTGGGGGTTTTAACCTTTTCCACCACCACCCCCACTCCCCAACAAATAAACGACTCCAGCCCCAGGACCCCGATCTGTGAAGAGATCTGTGCAGAGAAGTTCAGCTCGCTGGTCCCCCAACCCTATCGGAGTTCAAGCGAATCTCGGCAGGAGAGACCGCCGTTTGCCCCCAGGGTGAGGTGGCCGCTTGGACCGGTCCCTTTCTCAAGAGAGCCGCGTCTTTTGAAAGCGCAAGCTTCCTGTCCGCCAGTGCAAGCGAGTTGCTGGGCGCTGTGTCCTCTAGCGGCAAACTCTCGCAGTTCATTTTCGAGCGCTCACCTACACCTAAGGGGTCTGCGCGGGAGTCAACTAACGCTCGAATGTGAGTCCTAAGTCGGGGGGAAGTCTGCTGACTGGGATCCAGGCTTTCGCAAATGCCCTTTCCGTAATGAGGCCGGGAGACTCGGGCGCAGTGGTACGAACTGCGAACAGCTGATTGTCTCCTCCGCGGCAGATGGCCTTTGAGCACAGATTTGCATTCATTGTCTTCAAATCTGTTTTCGCGCTGGTGTTCCACATTTCAGCAGCGGATCTACACACAGATCAGAATACAAAAGGAGAAGGAAGAAAATAACACCCAGCCAGGAGGATTTTTAATAGGCACCGCGAGCTGCCCGGCGGAGTTAAAAAGCCGTCTAGGGTTTCAGTTGTTTGGCGGCGGAGTTGCTGCTGCTGCTGCCGCCGCCTCCCAGCCACCAGACCGCTGTCACCGTGCGCCCTGGGCGAAATTTCCGCGATCCCTGTTGTTCCCGCCGCTCCGGGGCCCAGGGGACCGAGACCAGAGGGAAGGGGGCGCTTGCGGGACCGCGCCCAGCCCGACACGATCTGTCAGCCACCGCTCACGTGCACCGGTGCCGGCATTTTCCTAGGCTCCGCGACCGTTTTTCACGGCGCTGTTATTTATTTGAACAGCACCTGAGCTTCTCTGGTGCACACCTCGCCCCACCTTCGTTTCTACAACCTCCTCTGTCAACAACTTGCAAACCGCACACAAAGTCTGAGGGTCACCCTGGAACTCTCTTCAGGAGACTTGGAAGAGCCGTTCAGGGAAGCTGGCTACTCTAGGGGACGTTTGCACAGAAAATAAGTACACGTGGTCCCACTCTCCGCTCCTTCACAAACACGCACACAGAACCGAACTCCGGGAACGAAAAACAGGCTACAAAAACCTACATCTAGACTGAGGCAGGTTCCACGGAGGCTTCCCGCTCCCGTAGCCAGGCGGAGCCGGCGTGTCCCCAGCCCGTGGGGCCGGGTTGCTCTACCCCAAGTCAGTTCAGGGGCTTGGGGAGGGCTCCCCCATCCAGCTCACGCATGCACGCACGCACGCGAGGTTCGGGCAAGGACTTGGCGCCCGCAGCTTTCTGTCCCCTTTCACCTCCCGGACTCCCGACAACGCAAAGCGTGGCGCGCGCCGCCCGAGGACGTCGGCTCGGCTCGTCCGCCTCTGGCCAATCCCGAGCGTCCATGCAAATGAGGCACCTTATCGGGCCGCGGCTCCGCCTCCGGCGGCCAGGGCCGTAGTAACCCATTCATGGGGCCCGCGCGCGACTGCAGCCGGGCTCTGTGGCGCTCGAAGCCACCGCCTCCTCTCGGCTCCGGGTCTTCCCCTTCCTTTTACAACTGATCCTGTTGGGGATTTTTTTTTTTTTTTCTAAATTGGAGCGGTGGGGAGGAGCAGGGTGGGGGGGGGCCGACCAGGAGGACGGGGAGAGATTAGGCAGCCATCAATCTCCTGCAGTTTCTCCCAGAACAGGTGATGCTTCTAAATTGTGATCACTTTCAGGAGGCAGCGCTGCAGCTGGAAGGATGCAGGGGCTGAGGCGGCAGATCTGAACTTGCGGAGGATAGAAACGTAAACTTCGACTGCATCAGTCCGCACCTCTCGAGGGAAGCAAAGGACAGGTTGTTATTATATATTTTTTTTTGCCAGAGAGACTCAAACTTCGGCACTTATTCGCCGTTCTTGGATTGCTTTGGAGGACACGGTTTGCTGGCAGCATTGGGAACAGTCAGGGCTGTGTTGTAACTCTAATTTTTAAAGCAACAGTAGAGGATCACACTTTTTAAATGTTTGGGATTCAAGATACTTTAGGAAGAGGACCGGCTCTGAAAGAGAAATCGCTGGGTGCCGAGATGGATTCGGTCAGGTCCTGGGTCCGGAATGTCGGAGTGGTGGACGCCAATGTCGCTGCGCAGAGGTAACTGAGACGGCCGCACAGTTATTATGCTCTCGAAGTCTCTGGCTCTTCCTGTCTCTGTCTCTCTGTGTCTGCCCTTCTCTCTTTCTCATCTCACTCTCCCTTTCTTTCTCCCCCATCTGTCGCCCTCGCCCCGCGCGCTGGGGCTCGCCCTCGGGCAAGCAGGTCGCTCCCGGCAGGGAATACTTAACCGCAACCAGAGCCCGAGTTTCTTAACTGCCTGGGTCGCATGTGTTCCTCTCCCCACTCCTTCCCCACAGTCTACTCTTTGGGAGGAAAAATAAAAAGTCTGGCATCTAAACCCAGAGTCCTGCGAGCTACTCTGGCCCAGAGAGAGAGGACCCAAGCTGGCCGCGGAAGCAGAGAGCTGGCTTCCTGGAGACTCCGGGTTTCACCAGTTCTCCTGTGAGCGTCTTTCCTCCCGCATCCGGGAGGTTCCTAGAGCCCCGAAGCACCGCGGCCAGATGGTGGCGGCGGCGAGAGGAGCCGGAGAGGCCGGAGCGGCTGCCAGGAAGACGCGGTGGGCCGGCAGCTCCAGGAGGGCGGACAGGCTGGAGTGTCCGGTTCCAAGATAAAACACTGGGCCAGAAGTTCGGAGCCCGGGAGATGGGGGAAAGAGATGAAAGAGAAAAGACGCAGTAATAGCTGGAGAAGTCTCAGAAGAAGAGACGAGGAAAGAAGACCAGTCTCCGGGCAGGCACAGGGGTCACCAACTTCTAGTTTTGCGCTTCCCTGAAGTTCACTCTGTTTCTAAGCGTCCGCGTGCTGGGACAGTAAACATCAGGTCCAGAATGTCCCCTTAACGACGTCTCTGACCCCCTGTCTCATCATCACTGCTGGGCTGTGATTTGTGGCCTCCACGTCCCTGTCTGCGAAAGGCAGATCTATTACCCCCCAAGAACCCAGACTTCTCGCCTTTGCGCCCGCCCTCCTGGTCGTCCTCCTTTAAGACCCAGCATCAGACGGAAATCACCCGGTTTTTCAGACAGACCTGGTGTCCCGGATAGAGCGAAGCGGCTGCCACCCTTGGAGGCGAGGAGACAGAAGTCGCCTGGCCCTGGGACTTGGGCCGGCGTGGGTTCACTCCCGCTAGCCTGGGTCAGGGATGCTCTGGTATCCGTGGGTCAGACGCACCGCCGTGGCGGCTTCCCGAAGCAGCCTGGGGCCCGGCTGGGCTGTAAGCCGACGGAAACAGGCAGCACGGACCCGACTCCTCGGCGTATTCCCTTACCCGGGCTCCTTAAGAACGCCTTCGCCCACCTTCCTCTCCTTCCCAGGATCAAAAAGTTTGTTAAAGCTGGACGCAGCAGTCTGAGCGGAGGGATTCTAGCCAAAATGGTACAGCTTCAAAACAGTGAAAGTGTTTTAGCACCAGGGTACAGGTTGGGTGACCCCAGCGTCCGGGGCAGCCGTCGCCATCGATGCGCTCCCACGCGTCCCAAGCCTTCCCAGGTTAAAAGTGATCTGGTAGCAAGTTCGGCCCTGGCCCAGACAGGTCAGCAGGAAAACGTGTGCACGCACTCAATGCTCCGGGGCGCCTCCCGGGTCCCCAATCTTGGCTTTCACCGCCAGCGCTGTTGGCTGGCGCTGCGGGCAAACCCTGTTTGGGTGGAGATTGCCTTGGCCCGCGACAAGGGTGTTCTCTGCTTAACATTTTGTCTACTCCGCGCTCAGCAGTTCTGTGGGCGACGGTCACTAGTGTCATTTGTCCTCTGCAGTGTGGCATGACTCTTGGGAGTTGTGCCCTCTGTCCCGGGCACAACTTTTTGGAAGACCTTGGGAAGAAGCAGTGCGGGGAGGCGTGTGGGGCGCAGACTTGGGCACTGGGTAGCGCGCACGGCGCCTCTGCTCCGGCCCTCGCAGGGTTCTTTTCTACTGTCTTCTGGAGAGTTAGTGTCAGGGGTGTTGTGGGAAGTGGCGACAGAACAGGTAACTCAAATGAAGATGGAGTAAAAGCGTCACTTCTTTAAAAGCAAAGGAGGCGCTTATTCCCCTAACCCCAGGTGCTAGCTCTGCTTCGTGATCTAGTTTTGGTGTCATGAGGGGGGAGGGGATAGAGGCAGCCCACGGTATAGGACACAGGCCACCGGCTTGGGGACCCTTCAGGCCTCCGTGTGCAGCGGGGTCCTTCGGTTTCCACTAAAGGCCTGAAAGTAAGCGGGTGGCGGTGGGATGCCAAGAGCCTGGACCCCAGTGGCGGCAGCGACCGCAGGTGTCAACTGTGCCACTAGACCCTTCACCTTTCCTACCCCCCAAAGCCATTGCAACTTCTTTAAGGAGTCTCAGCAAGGCCGGAAGGGTTCAGGACCTAGGACCCAGGACCTGGACCTCTGTGTTCTCTGCAGTGTTGCCTGAGTGCGATAGTAACAGTGTCTTTCTCTCCTTCCCGGCTGGTGTTGTGCTGGTGTCTTCCTGTGCAGCGGGGTTGCCCTGTCTCGGGCCCACTTTGAGAAGCAGCCTCCCTCCAACTTGAGGAAATCCAACTTCTTTCACTTTGTCCTGGCGCTCTACGACAGGCAGGGGCAGCCGGTGGAGATCGAGCGCACGGCTTTTGTGGATTTTGTGGAGAACGATAAAGTGAGTGCCCCGTACCCGCCTCACCCTGGCCAGTGAGTGCCCCGTAACCCCACCCCGCCCCGGTTTAATAACTCCCTCCTTACAAAGCACTGAGGAGTCCTTCTGTCACTCGTGACACTTTTCCACTTGGATCAGCAGGGATGGTCAATCCAGGCTTCTCACCCAAGCGTCCGCATCAGTGGATTCCTGCACCGCCTCCCACCCCTCTTGGCACCAAGTGCTGCAGGAGCCTCTGGGTCCTTAGCGCCTTGGAATGACCACGCACAAATGCCCTTCCAACTAGATCATAATTAAAAAGTACACCCAGGGCCCCTGATGCCCTTCTCTGGGTTATTTTAGTCATTTTGCACCTGCCAGCTCTAGGAGAGTGGGTCAAATCAGTGGGTACTAGGGTCAGAACTAAACGGAAATCCACAGTAGAGCCTTGGCTTTTGCTCGGGCCCTGCCTTCTCGCCTCCTCTTGCTCTCCGAGGCTGCCTCTTCCAAACTCCAGCCGGTATCTGGGGGCTGGAAAACAGATGCGAGCAAAGGAAAATGCCCTCTCTGGGCCTCAGTCTCCTCAGCTGTGCCGTGTGCACTTAGAGCAAGCATTTTCCAAACTCCCCCCTGAACCTGAAACTCAGTCCCTTAGCTCCGAGCCCCGGCAGGCTCATTCCTCTCTGGAGAGGTCAGAACACTGCCCTTGCAAATGCCAGGGGCTTCCTGAGGGCAGGACAGAGCCAGTTGGGCAGGGTGGGGCCTGTTTAAAGGCAGCTTTGGCACATTATCTAGTTGTGTGGTTCGGGGCCGCACTGCTGAGGACATTTTTAAAAGGAGAGGGACAGAGGGCTGAGGAGGGTCTAGTGGCTGGGAGCTGGGGCAAGTTTCCTAGGACGGCCACCTGAAGGGCACACCTTCCTGCCCTTTGCCCTGGGGCTGGTCGGTGTTGCACAGATCTGCGGTTTGGTGGGGGAGGCAGGCGGCGGGAGATGGTGTCGGGGCGCCTGTCCTGGCTTTCTCTCCTTTGAGGAAAAGCAAAGGAATCCAGCGCTGCTGCCTGTCTTTCTAGGAGCAAGGCAACGAGAAGACCAACAATGGAACCCACTACAAGTTGCAGCTACTTTACAGCAACGGTGAGCACCCGGCCGGCTGACGTGCGTCTGCGGCTTCTGCGCGCGCTGAGGCGCCTGTGTCTCCGCAGCTGACCTTGTCCAGTCAACTGGGATCAGGGTGGATCTGGGAGATGAGGGCGGCGGGAGGCTGTGTTGGAGGTTGGAGGTCTCTACCTTCAGGACAGGTGGGCCTGGAGCCCACGGCGGTGGAGACCGGTTTGGGGTGCCAGGAAGGGCTTTGCGTCCCTAGTTTCCAGCGGGTCCCTTTCCCCACAGGCGTCCGCACGGAGCAGGACCTCTACGTCAGGCTCATCGACTCTGTCACCAAGCAGGTGAGCCAGGAGGCTACTGGTCTCTGACCTTCCCCTCCAGCGGGTCAGACTCCACATTCTCCTCCCCTCTGCGTCCACCGCCCCTTGTTCACTCAGGGAAAATTTTTTCCTCTCTCACCAATTGACATGTTTTTGTCAGGCTTGGGAAGACACTTGGGGCAGGGGAGGTGACAAAAAGAAGAGAGGAAACAATCATTTGGAGATTCAGTCCTCAAAACTTTCCCTTTTTGCAAAGAAAGATGTCCTGATTGGGGCGAACTTCTCTGTAATTTCAGTTGATGTCAACCCCGCAACTGCCCCGGCTCTGTGCTGTGGGCAAGTCCTATGGCGGTGACAGGTAGTGAGAGGGGATGCGATCTTGTTCTTGTTTTAAGTCCCCTCTTTGTCCGCCCACCCCCCTCCTTTTCTTCCCTTCCTGCCCCCACCCCTTTCGCAGCCCATAGCTTACGAGGGACAGAATAAGAATCCAGAAATGTGCCGAGTGCTCCTAACACACGAGGTGATGTGCAGGTAAGAGCCGCCTTCTCTGGGGCTTGGCTGGAAGGCCGCGTGGGGAGCCAGGCTTGCCAGCTGACTTTCTGGGGTTGGAGACACAGAGGGGTGGTCTGGAGTGGGGGGGGGGGGCCTGGGCAGATCCGCTCCAAGCACACCTCCTTCCTTTAAGGCAAGTTTCTTAGGGCTTGTCCGTCTGTGGGAACTTGGAAGGGAAAACCAGGACTCTGGATTTTACCTTTTTGGTGTGGAAGGCACTTCCTTGGGCACCTGGAACTCTCCACAGTCCCTGGTCTGTGGGCAGCACTGGGAGAGGGCTGGGCAGCCCCAGGCCCGGTTTGGGATTTGGGACCTTCCTTGAGCCCACTGGTGACTGCTCAGTTCCTGCCAGGCCTGCTCTGGTAGATGTCCAGGCAGGCCACTTGTGGAGTTACCCACTCAGAGCCCAGAAAGCACTCACAATGGGATGGGGGGACTACCGGAGGGTTAAGCACTCATTTTGGGGGGCGCTTCCTGACATCTAGGTACCCATCTGTGATTTGGGGGGGGAAGGGTCACTTCTGTGACTTGACCTGTCTGGGCACTTTCTTAGGTCAGAAGAAACTGCTGGTAGAAAGATAGACACAGGCAGGGGGGGAAGGATCCCCTGTGGGAGAGCAGAGATTGGAGAGCAGCTGGATTATGGTGGTCTGGTTGTGAAAAGTCTAGTCTGCTTCCATTTCCCCACCTTTCCCGTTTTCATCAGAGTCCTATGCATGTCCTCCTTCCTTCTGCCTCACTAGAAGAAAATAAAAAAAATTAGAAGAAATATATCCCCATTTATTCTTTCAACAAATGTTTATTGAGTGCCTAGTATGTGCTGGGTATTGGGCCTGGTGGTGGGGATTCCTCAGCAAATAAGAAAGGAAACTCTGGGAAGAGTGTGGTTAACTTTACTATAAAATTCCAACTGTTTATTTCATATGTGTTTTTCTTTCCCATTGAGGGACGGCTGCAATTCTTCCTTACCCTGCTGTTGCCTGGGTGAATGTATTCCAACTTTAGACTTTCTAGTTTTGGGTAATTGCAGGCATCTCTGAACCCCTGTCTTTCTCCCCAAACTAGTCAGAAAGAACCCTAACAATCGGACATGTTTTGGTGTTGACCAACTATTAGGAAAACAAACTTTCCAAATGCAGAGTTCAAGTCTGCCAGTGGCCTCAGTTTCCTTGCCTGAGTAGCTGGGTGAGGGATTTGGTGGAGGAATTGGGAGGTAGATACTTCCTTATCCCAGGGACCTTTGATAGGTTTGTTCAGAAAGCAACTACAATTCTAAGATGCACTTGTATGGAATACTGAGATTAAATAATCAGAATGCTTTGATTTGGTTGGTTAATTAAAGGGAAGATTTTAAAAAAAATTCCTCTCTACACTTTTAAATGTCTTGATTTGGAGAGGTTACTTTCTGAAAAGAAAAACAACACTCAAAAAATGGCCCATTGACTAATGAATTATCCCTATCACTTTAAATAATACTTTCATGCCCCATCCAGCTGTAGTTAAGGCTGACATTTTTATTTGTAAGCCCAATCAAATCCTCTGCATTTTATGCTGTTTAAGTAGCAGCATCAATTTTTAAAGCCTCTAGTTTAGTCTGCATTAGTAACACAGTATAAAAATTTAATGTACTGTAACTTCTCTGCATTGGAGACCTAGGAAGATGCTCTGCTATTTTCTTCCCAAACTAGAATTTAAAACAAATATTAATTATGGGTAAATAAATGATCCATTGGATGGGTAGTGTGTGTGTGTATGTAGATGAGATGGGTGGTGGCAAATATTGGATGCATCTGAAAGGGAAGTTTTCCTCGAATCTGTCAGAGCTGTTCGATTCTCCAGGAAGGGGGAAAAGTTCCTTCTCTCACATTTTAGGAGTCAACTGTGGCAGTCAGTGTTATTGGAATGAATCTGATGCCCTGTTCTTGCTTGTCCTTAGTTGCAATTGCATGCTGTTATCTGGCGTACCTGAGAACTTTCCCGATGGTTTTATGTTCTGTAATCTCTAGTAAAAGGCTTATAAATTAGTGTTTAGCTTGGGGGTGGGGGGGGGGAGATGAAGCCAAAGGACAAAATAAATCTCTTTAGGAATAACTTTTTCTTTTCTTTTTTTTTTTTTTTTTTAGGAATAACTTTTTCTCCCTTCCCCAATTGTCTCTGTTCCTCTCTTTCCCTCTTTGGTTCATTTTGCCAATTATTAGCAAGGAGAAATCTAGTTGTTATGTCGCTGCCGGCCACCCCTGAGCCCTCAATGCTCAGAGGGTTAAAAGATACTATAATTTGAACAGAAGTCGTCTCAAGGCCTACAGCTGGCTAATAACAGAGTTGTATTGAGCTCAAGCAAACCTCACAGCTGTGACTTTCCGCCACAAGGCGCAGGCTAGACAGGGCACTAATCAGATGGGCCAGCCGGGCAGTGGGGCCAGTGTCTTTATCGGCCAGATGGTGTGAATTTAGACACTTTTGTTATGCAATCGCAGGGAGGAGTTGGGGAGAAGAAAACAAAACAAAAGCCGCCATGCTGTGCGCTTATTTGAGTTTGAAATTAGAGACAGATTTTTGAAAGTTGATGGTTGAATTTTAAAAACAATTTTGGAGGGGAAAGGGGCATATTAGCTTGTCGTAAGCCACAGTTTGGCTGACCGGTCACCCCATCTTCTGTCTAAGGCTGGGGGCTTTTCCTCCTTCCCAGACTGCCCTTTATCCTTCTTCTTTTTTCCTTTCTAAAAAAATGCAGGCACAATTCAGGATCGCGATAAAATTGCTCGTATTCCCTCACGTCCCACCCTCAACTTGTTTTATTCTTTCTCTCTCTCTTTTCAAAGACACCAGGCAGAGCCAGGGAGAAGGAAAGAGGCCCGTGAGCACATTGAGAGTGTTTTAAATAAAAGATTCTCCAGATAAGTACTAGAGTAAAATAAACCAAGCCAGACAGAGAGGAACAGTTTTCATTTTTATCCATGGCGGGTGGGGAGGAGAACAGCTCTGAGCCTCTCTGGGATTCTGAGGAACACAATCTTAGCCTATTGCCAAGTTCATTTTTTTTTTTTTTTTCTTTATTTCTTTTTTCTCCCCCTACTCATCTTATAGTCATTTTTGGTTAAAAAAAAAAAAAAAAAAAAAAGCACTTATCAGGAACTTCAGATTGGGAGCTTGCTTGTTAGGAATCCTAAAGCCTGCTAACTGAAGTAGCTGAACCTGGAGTGGGTTCACCTGGGCTTTGTCTAGAGGGCAAAGGGAAGGGAGAGCTGAGTTTGTCGTGTGAGTAATTCAGGGACCCAGTTCACAGTGTTTGGGGAATGTGGGTTCATAAACCTCTTAGCCTCTTAGCCTTCCCTTTCCTAGTGCTAATATTGCCGGTAGGAGGACTGAATGTCATTTAAGAGACAAAATAAAGAGTAACTAGGATATATTAATGAGACTTTTTCTTTAAGAAAAAAAAGAAGAAAAAAAGAATTTGCTTTGGCTGATTTGGAGACCCAGAGAAGTTTTAAGAAGGGCTCAGATGGGGCCAATTCAACTAAGTTCTGTTATTTTTATATCTTCACTCTAGTAGTTCCACGACCAACTGAGTGTTTTCTATATATTTTCTGTGCTGAGTATTAACCTTCGAGATTATATTTAAATATATTACTGTTGGAAAATGGAGACTGGATCCTAAAGTTTTTTTGCATTTTTCTTTGCATACCATTTCCTCCCAAGCTGATCCCCCACAATTGTATTATACCAGCACCAGGCTACATTTTTATCTGTTTGTCTTTTCCTCCAGAGAAAATCCCCGTGGCACACAGCTGAATTCAGCTGAGTAATTTTGCAAACTTACTCTGCCTCCTCAGAATCATTCCTCCCCAAATTAAACAGATTGGCACATTCAGATTGTGTGTGCTCCTGTAATTAAATTACACCTGGAATTGCACATATATCTGGGGTTAGGTTGATTTGCTTAGTGTCAGAGGAGAATCTAGCTGGAAGATCTTTGGGTAAGAAGCATGGATGGGTCTTGGGAAACTGTGTTGCTAAGGAAAGTGATTTGCCTGAGTTATGATCGTATTATGTCGATGTCAGCAATATTTCAGAAACAGGAGAGGTGGGAGACAGAACCGGGTGGAGGTGGGGATTTGGGAAGACAGACAAGAGCTTTAGAAGGTGGGAGAGCAGCCGGCCTGCATTTTTATTGGTGTTAATCTTAGGCGGGATTGAAATTTTAAAAGTTAAGACCTAATATATTTTCAAAGGCCAAATATTATTTTAGGAAGTCCCAGTGGCAAACTCTGGTATTTGAGAAAGTGAGACCATTTTTCTTTTCCTTCCTACTAATTTGATTAAATTGTACCTGCTTGGTGAATCTACTTTCGCATCTCTCAAGTATATTTTACTTTCTGAGGATGGTAGAATTGTTTTCCAATTAATCCACACATCCCTGCATGAAATGGTTTTAAAATGTTTAAATATACTTATGATTATTTCTGTTATTGAGTTTATATTTAATTCTGCAGAGGATCAGAGAGGGCGCAGAAGGACTGCAGAAAGCCACAAAACAAATGCAAGACTGGGCTGGTGCTAGGCCTGTGGTTCCCTGCTGCCATTTGGCTAAAGGTTCCTCGTGGGATCCCAGAGCCACACGCACTTCAACTGAGAAGGGGCTCTAGGGATCATCTAACCCAACACTTTTATTTTATATGTAAGAAGGAAAAAGTCCAGAGGGGTTAGAGAGATTTGACTGAATTCATGCAGCTGGTTGGCGACAGCTTAGACGCCAGAACCCCAGTTCTCTTTCTGTGGGCAGCTCTCTTTCTGTGGCACCACATCAAACTTAAGTTACAGAGACACGGTCATGGGTAAGGGTAGCACTCCCATGCAACTAGGTGAGCATTACCATTTCTTAGGCATATTCTCCAACCGGGATTGATGAAAATTATTTTCTTATAGGCCACGTTAAGGCTACATCCTTAACCAGTTGCAGTTAATAGGGGCCCACGTGCTTGGAATGAGCTGATATTCACAAATCTGTGGCCTCAATAAGCAGCACATGGGCAATGTCTTGGGGCGGGGATAGTGATTCCCCAGAGCTTCCTTACCACCAGGCTTCCATCGTCTTCTCACATTTCTCTAGGTCAGTGGTTCTCAACCTTCCTAATGCCTCGGCCCTTTAATACAGTTCCTGTGGGTCGCGACCTCCAGGTTGAGAACCGCTGCGCTCAGTATTTCAAACGGATACTGTTGGATGGGATTGTTTTGCTCTCTGCTTACCTTTGGAGTAGTTTCTATCTGTTATAATTCCTCTAGGGGGTCTTCTTTATCTCATTCCCTCAGCTAATCCCACCAGCATTTATTTATTTTAATTATGTATTTATTTGCAGTTTTTGGCTGGGGCTGGGCCTGAACCCTCCACCTTCGGCATATGGGGCCAGCGTCCTACTCCTTTGAGCCACAGGCACCGCCCTCCCACCAGCATTTATTAAGGGTTTGCCCACCAGGTACCCAGTGATTTGCAAAGGGGAAGGAGAATTTTCCCCCTTGGGAAGTAGAATTTTCAGGACTAGGATTTACAAATGGCAGAGTGCCACTTCTCTTTCAGACTTAGTGGAAATTATTGGGAATACCATCCTACCTCTCTCTGCCTCCTTTTCTTTCTGTTTGAAAGCATACATCATAGTTCTGCTCTTCCCCTTTTATCTTTGGAAAATGACAGAAATGAGTGAATAAATATTAAGTGCACCAAGTTCTCTGGAAAAAGATGTTACTTCAACACAGTTTATATATGTATAATCATACAGGCAGCTACTTGTAGTCTATTTTATAAATTTTCCTTTCTCCTCTTTTTTTTTGAATATTTATTGAGATACAAAGACTTAATGTATACATTCATAAAATAATAGAATACCAAACTGGCAGTTACCTTGTAGATCTTAAAATCCAATCATCTGAGATTCAGATTACAAATACAGCTTCTGGGAAAGTTGTGATTTGCCGAGAATCAGACAGCTTGTAAGTCACAGAGTGAGAGTCGGAATGAGTATATTTTGGCTTCAGAGTCCATGTTTTTTACTTTTTTGGGTGGCTTTTCTTTTTTATAAAACATGGTCAGAAATTCTGCCCTCTGGCAGTTTATAGTTGGGAAGCCACCTTGGACAGATTCATTTTTTGTGAACATTCTCACATTGTGTGCTCATTGTATTTTCTTGATATAACAAATCTTCCTTCTGTCTTCTTACCAACCTACAGTCGATGTTGTGAAAAGAAAAGCTGTGGAAACCGAAACGAGACTCCTTCAGACCCTGTGATCATTGACAGGTAGGGGAAAAAAGATGTTTTTGGTTTCTTTGCTTCACGGAGCTCAACCCTGCGTGCTGATCACTTGGGGCTTTGCTGCAAAGTTGGTTTTGTGTTATCTGGACATAGAATGCTGGGCCAACAGAGGCTATCTCATGCTGGCTGGCCTTTTGTGGAAGAAGTCAGAATCTTCCTTTGGAACGTGTGTCTCTAAATCCACAGTGGATTCTCTTTCAGGTACCCTAATTCTGGCCTGATAAGGAGTATATAGGATAAGGATGGTCCATGATACCATCTCTCTCTAGTAGGGTATGGTTTCAATCAGTTTTCTAGAAGAGGCAGAATACCCCAAGTTACCATTCTCCGTGATTGCTGCTGAGTTGAAGACTATCAATTTAGATTACGGTTAAGGATCATGACAAGCTCTCTGTTGCATCAAGGGAGATTTCTTTCCACCACAGAGAGTTGCATTCTGGGCTCTGTTATATTCAGAATGGGTAAGATTCTTTGGGACAAGATGCTAATTCACTGAAATATGATTTAGCCATTCTCAGCTGTCTGTTTTTGTGATTGGAAACAGAACTTACAAACCAACGAAGAAATACCAAATTAACTTCCAGCAATCATGTAATTTTTAAGAAACCCCATATTCCCACCCCTAATTTTTTCTCTTTCGTTAAAAAACGGAATAATTCCCTGTTGCTTCTTTCTTTGGGTTTTCGTATTTCTAGCCAGGTCCTGAAATGGATTGGAGAGACCACAGTCTCCAAAGTTGTTATTCCAATATTCCAACGAATTCTCAGTAGGGAGAACGGAACCTCTGGCATTCTTCCCAGAAAGCCAGCTTGGTTTCTTTGTCGAAAGTATAGCATAGCCTTAGGAATTGAGGAGGCTGGAATTCTGATCCTGTAGTAGCTTCTGACCTTGGGCAAAGCACTCAGCATCTCTCATCTTCAGACGTGTGATGGTGGGCTGGGTGGCACTGTGGGCTGCTGCCGATTTTGGCACTTTTGCGGTGTTCTCTGAGATGCTTGGATGAGGATGACAAGCAAATACTTATAAAAATTTTTGTTGGATGCCTATGGTGTCTTTGCTATTTTGAGAAGTTCCAGCAAACTGCATTTTAGGGATCTATTTGGGGGTTGCTCTCTCTCTTTTTTTTGACAGTGCGGAGAAGCTTAAATATACAAAATTGCAAAGACTCTGGGGTCAGTCAGATTTCTCATTTTATTAGATGAAAAAACTGAACCCAGAGTGGTCGCAAGACTTGCACAGCTGGCTGGGGCACAGCTGTCTTTTTTTATATTTCAGATTAATATGAGGGTACAAACGATTAGGTTACAATGTTTGCGTTTGTTAGGTGAGGCCCCTGCTGTAGTTGTGGCCCATGCCTAGGAGGTGTGCTGTATACCCTCACATTGTGCCCATTTGGTGGGAACACACCAATTCTCCGCCCCCTCCCTCCCCGAATTAAATGGAGTTTTTCTCTTGCACGGGTGTATATTACTGTGTTTGCTGGCATCACATTAGTATCTGTCTTTGCCCTGACTTGTGCAGCTCTTCACAGCCACAACCTCATCATCCTGTCTCTCAATCCCCCCATGAGTGCAATCTACTCATTTCTCTGCTTCCCAGATCTTCTGAGGAACTGGGAGCATCTGGGAAGCAGCCTAAACTCAGATCCTGTCCTTTCCACCACACTGAGCTCAACAATCTTGTCTGATCTTTTTCACTAACTTTAGCTCCTCTTTCTAGAAGGTCCTTTGACCTTGTGCATGTTACATCTTTTCTTGTAATAAATACCCTATAAACCAGCTTTAGAAATGTTTGCCAACCTCTGCATGCTGGCCTGCACCTTGCATCTCCTGAGCGCATGCGTAAAGGACTGACTGTGCTGCACAGCAGTTCTTACTTTAATTCTTAAAGAATTGTATGTAACGGGTGGTACCTGTGGCTCACAGGGGTAGAGCGCTGTTCCCATGTGCTGGAGGTGGCGGGTTCAAATCCAGCCCCGGCCAAAAACACGGCCAAAAAAAAAAAAAAAAAAAAAAATATTGCGAGTAACCTGCATTTCCAGGCAAAGCTGAATGTGCTCACGCTCTCTTCCTACATAACTTACACACGTTACATCTGCCAAGAAAACAGTCTCTTTACATTCATGGAAAGAAAAGATTTTCATATTGGGTGCGCCTAATCGTTTGTGCTAGAATGCTGTTCCGAGGTGGTGGGAACTGTATCTTGGCTGTCTGACATGGAGTTCTGCGTGACTGTGGCAGGTATTTTTTTTTTTTTTAAACCATCCTGTCCACAGTAAAACAGCCCAGTGCGGCCTCTGCGTTGCTTGAAATAGATGCTACTTCCGAAATGTTGCACGTCTGCACATGGGACTGTACAACCTAAGGGAACCGTAAATTGACCAGTATCAGGTTTTAAGAGAACCCATTTTATTATAAACAGATGCATTTGCTTTGCCGTCTTCTGGTTATAGCTTTCATTCAAAGGTAATCATTTCCTCACTGAGAACTTGTCTTATTGCTTCCGAATGTCTGCTGGGCTTTCCTCCGCCTTCTTGCCTTCATTCTTGGAAGGGAAAGGGCGTGAGTCTGGCCTCTGTTTGTTGGAGGTGGGAAGGCTGCTTTGTGCCACCCAGGGGTTTGGTTGAACTGTGCATCTGGTCCCGGGTTCAATGTCTGTCAATGTGGAGGTGTCAAGTTCTCTCATAAGCACCAAATGGGTACAAAGTCATCTATTTTGGATTTCCTCTGAGTAAATATAGAACTCTGTTCTTTGGCCTTTGTTCCTATAAAGCCAACAAATTATCTCCCACCCCTTCTCAACTTTCCTTACACAACAGGTACATTCCACCCCTGGCTCCAGGGAAGCCTGTTTACTCCCTTGGAATTGTGCATGTTCAAGGCAAGGGAGGGGAGGCCCAAGCAGGACTCCCAATCTTTTTGCCAACATAGGCCTCTTTCATTTTCTTCCTTGGTAATCCCAGGGTTTGGCAAGATTCTGCCTCCTAGACTGTAACGAACAAGTAATAATGCAGCTGTATTTCCATTTTTATTAATCAAAGACATGTAAGAGGATGGGAAGGGAAAAAATTCTCATCTTGGACATGACCTTAATGTCATCAGTGGCCAAGTAGCGTTTTTGACTGGGATGAGACAGCAGCCAGCCTTACCACACCAACTTGAGATGCTTCCAAGCTCAAACACAAAACAACTTGATTATTTTTTAGTGAGTTCATGTGATCATCCCAGTAGATATTCAGTTTCCAATAGGCTACTTGAAATACAAACAATAGCTTGACCTACCTTGTGGTCCCTTAATTGAAAACCTTTAGAGTTTATAATAGAGGATCTCCCCTTAGGGGTGTAGTTCTCTATTTCCCAAGACTAAACCCCAGACTTGGAGCGTTTTTCCCTGTTAAATTACTCCCTGCCTTAATCTCTCTAGAAATACAAATTTATTTTTAATTTTCAGTTTTTTTTTTTTTCTGGCATGCTTTTGTAAATTCTTGGGCAACCACGCCCCTCTCCAAAAAGCCAGGCCAATGTACAGCCCCGCAGGACATACTGCTGAGTCAGGAAGAGCCTGGAAGAGCCTGCCTGCTGTGTAAAAGGGTGAACCTGTATGTGCGTGGAGGGGGCGGGAGTAGTGTTTATATTTATTAATTTTTAGGGCAAAAATCCAGAGTCCCTGTCCAGACAAACCAAAAGCAGAATAGTACAACACAAAAACAATGGTGAAACACAGTTCTTATTGTGTTCTTCAGCCTAGATCTTGTCGACAAAGACCTGTGTGGGAAATAAAACTGAATAGGCTTGCGCTGATTACATTGTGGTTTCAGAGGGAAGCTCCATTTCAGCCTTGTTTGTCATGAGCTGTGTTCTCTTCAAACTCTCCTCTTCTTCTGAATATCCATTGATCTCTGAGGCTCAGGTTAACTCCGTGATTCATGAGGAGAGGATTTTCGGGACAGTCTTAATGATGTGGGAGGAGGAATGAGAGTCCATATTACTCCTTGCAGGCCCCATAAAAAATCAGATGGGTAGACAAGGCAAAGGTTCCTTTTGAATGTTTGTAGCTTGTCCTATCTGTGTGTACTCTGGTATGGTGTTTTTTATTAAAACAAAAGTAATAGCAACAACAAAAACTCAGGTCCAACATATTTCTCTCTCTCTCTTTTTTTTTTTTTTTTTGGCCCGGGGACAGGTTTGAACCCGCCACCCCTGGTCTATTGGGCCAGTGCCCTACTTCTTGAGCCACAGACACTGCCCCCAACATATTTCTGAAATGCAAAATATCCCAGTTTTTTGTCTTGTGACATTGGTCTCAAATATTTCTGAGCTCTGTTCCCAGGAGGACAATTTTGAATGTATTTGGTCTTTTTTTTTTTTTTCTAGAAGCCCGATGAATAGCAGAATGACTACCATCCAAAGGTTTACTCAAAAATATCTGGGCGTTAGTTCATAGTGGGGGGGCAGGGAGGAGGTTTCTGACATTATTTTCCATTAAAAAAAAATGCAATTGTGGTAAAACATATGTAACCTGAAACGTAGCATATTAAAACCATTTTTAAGTATGCAGTCCAGTGACATTAAATACATTCACATAGTTGGACAACCGTCACCACCATCTATCTATAACACTTTTTTGTCCTACAAAACTGAAACTCTGTACTCATTAAACAACTCCCTACACCCCCTGCCCCAGCCCCTGGCACCCACCACTCTATTTTCTGTCTCTATGAATTTGACTATTCTGGATTCCTCACATCAGTGGAATCATACTGTATTTGGCTTTTTTTCATGTAGCCTCACATTCTCGAGGATTCTCCATGTCACAGCATGTGTCAGAAATTCCTTTCTTTTGAAGGCTGACTAGTATGTATGGACCACATTTTGTTAATTCATCTGGCAAAGGACACTGGGTTACTGGACCTTTAGGCTGTTGGAACTATTGCTGCTGTGACCGTGAGATATACAATGATCTATTCTAGTCCCTGCCTTCAGTCCTTGTGATTATATATCCTGAAATGGAATTGTGGATCCCATGGTAATTGTATTTTCAGTTTTTTTAGGGACTGCTGTATTGTGTTCCATAGAAGCCGAACCATTTTATGTCTCCACCAACACTGCATGACCCAGCCACTTTCTCCACGTCCTTGTGGTTTTCCTTGTTTTATTTTCTCCTGCTGGAAGTCATCTTCACGGGTGGCACTCTTATTTTTTGTTTGTTTGCTACTATCTGGGCATCATCCTCACCTGCTCATCTCCACTCCTGTTCAGGCTCCTCGTGAGCCCTTCTTCTGCCACCTGACACAGCCTCTTCCTGCCACTCTCTGCCTTACAGATTGCCTTGTTCTGCGGAAGTGATGTTTGGAGCTTCTTTCCTCTGTGCCATACTCATTACTCCTCTCTCGTGTTATCGCCTATTTCTGGTGAAGAGCTGTTTGCAGGATGGGAGCTTTTACAGCAGTGTTTTCAACCTATTTTATCTCACGGCACACTTGAACCTGTAGTTAAACTTCCACAGCACCCTTAAATGATGTTGATCACACACAACAACAACAACAAAAAAAAAGAGTAAAAGAAAAAAGAATATACTTACTGTGCTTTGAACTTCTTTCAAAAATAATTTCATTAATGATCTTTAAAAAATTTTAAGCCACACCTCAGTTCCTCTTACAGCACACTGGTTGAAAATCATTGCTTTAGAGAATCACGGAGAGGAAGTGAAGCCCTTCCTCACCTGTCACAGGTGCTGGGAAATGTTGCACCAATCCTCCACACTTGGGACACTTCTTTTTTTTTTTTTTAATTTATCAAACGATTTCATAGTAATCTGTCCTTGATTTGTGGTGTAGACTCTGCTTATAATGTCAGTCCTCATTTCAGCACGGAAGTAGTGTTTGGGTAGCATTTGGAGTGGAACTTTAGAGGGGATTTATTTTTTTATTTTTGTATTGTTTGGAGTTCATTGAGGGTACAGAGAATTAGGTTACACTGATTGCCTTTGCTAGGTAAAGTCCCTCTTATAATTGTGTCCTGCCCCCAAGGCCCAGCATCCTCTGTGATCCTAGACCACTCAGGCCTATTTCAAGGGCAGTCACTCCTTTCTTTTCCCAGGAAATGGGCAAGTCACATATGTCACCAGTGACATTTCCAGCGGGAAGAATCCTGGCTCTGAGAGAAGACCAGGAATGAACATTTACCTAACATTTAATTGGCACTTACTGTGCACTGCGCATTGCACTAAGAAATTTCTGCTAATTCAATCTTACTTGTCGGTATAAATCTCAATGTTATGAAAGGAAAAGAAAGCCTTTTTAAAAAAAATTTCAGATTAATATGAGGGTACAAACGATTAGGTTACATTGCTTGCATTTGTTAGGTAAAGTGCAAGTTGTAGTTGGGCCCTTCACCCAGGGGGTGTGCTGTACAACCTTAATTGTGCCTTTAGGTGAGAGCTTCCCCATCCTCCCTCCTTCCTCCCTCTCCCCTTTCCCTCCTCCCCCACACTCAAATATAATTGTGTTGGAAAAATCAGTCTTAAGGAGTTAGTTAACTCAGCCAAGGCCACATAGCCAGTGTCAGTGAAATAGGATTCAGTCAATGGGTGAAAGTTACAGAGAGAACAATTTTAGTACAGTAGAAGGAAAAAAGTCCCAGAATTGGAAGTTGTTAAATTTGAAAATGTCTGGTCAGTGTGATATGGAAGAACTCCTGGTGGGAACGTTCTGTAAGGATCTGTCCTCTGGGCAATGGTGGGTGTCATTTGACATTGAGATTGTACTTGTCTCTCAGGGTGTGCCAGCCTTGGAAGCCGGGGAGTGAGTGCAGTGCAGCAGGAAGGTGCAGGATCTGGACCTGCCTCTGGCCCTGGGTCACTCCCTAACCAGCTATCTAACGTTACAGAGGCCCTGAGCTGCCGCTCTGAGCCTCAGTTTCCCTATTTGTAAAACAAAGTGCATTGGGTTCATGGGTGGCCTTTACAATTACCTTTCAGCTCTAAATTTCTCTGATCTAGCCGAGGGCCCAGGTTTGAGGACCAGGCATGCTAATTCATCACCCTTGCTCATCAATAATTCACAGGAGCTATTAATATATGTGTCTTCTCTGCCCACAACCTGGTGTTGTGAAGACATTACAAAAGCCTGGCTCCAGGCTATTTTTTTTTTCTTTTCTTTTTTTCTTTTTGCGAAAATTCCATTCCCTCTGGGAGAGTTTAGACTTTTTCACTAAAAACCACAGATTATCTATCCAATGTGAATGCATCATTCTTTCACGTCTGCCTTCCTTTGTTTCCTAGCAAAACCTTTGTTCATTGGCTGTGGTCAGGGAGACGCAGGTAGGAGAAGGGACTCTGCTAATTTCTATTCTAGAAAAAAATGTCCCTGTGGATTGAAACTCTTTACTGGATGATGGCCAGAGCCAAGTGGTAAAGAAAGAAACAGAATTTTGTCCAAGAAAGTGACTTTCCTCCTACGACTACAGAGACTGGGCTGCAAAGTAGTACAGTTCACTTTTGTAGTTGAGCTCATTTTTAAGAATTACACTTATTGCACATGGCCAACTAGCCTTCCTAAACTTGCAGAGTTTTTTCTTTTTAATTTCAGGTTGCTCTGAGGGTATAAACAACTCAGTTGCCATGTTTGGATTTGTTAGGTAGAGTCTCTCTTGTCTTTGAGTCCCACACCCAAGAAGTGTGACATATACCCTTACGTTGTGCCCATTAATTTGTGAGCACATCAATCCCCCTCCCTCCTCTTCCCTGCTTCTTCCCCCTCCTTCCCCCTCCTCCAACTCGAATTGGGGGATTTTTCTCTTGTGTGAGCGTGTATTAGATCATCTGCTGGCTTCATATTAGTATTGAGTACATCGGATACTTGCTTTTCCATTCTTGTGATACTTTCCTAAGAAGAATGTGTTTCAACTCCATTCAGGTTGATACCAGAGATGTAACATCTCCATCCTTTTTATGGCTGAATAGTACTCCACGGCATACATAGAACACAGCTTGTTAATCCATTCCTGGATTGGTGGGCTTGTAGATTGCTTTCAGATTTGACACAATTTCATTCTATCATTCATGTTGTTTGGTTATTAAGCAAGTATTTGTGAATGGCTGTGCGAGGTCAGTAGGGAATATGACAGGTGTAGTTCCTCTTCTCATAGTCTACAAACAACTTACATAGTCACACAAACATTTATTTACAAACTGAGAAAGTGCTCTGAAGTCTAGGTAAGTGGATGGTAGATAGGTTCCAACTTTCTAGTCCCGCGCTTTCTTTGTGAACCACCTACTTCATCACACAGACCTTGACGATTTCTTCTTTTCTCCCTCTGTTCACACCATTTCTACCTGGAACACCACCCCAAGCTCTATCCCAATATAAATACCACCCCCTTTTTAAGACCTAGTTCAGATTCTACATCATCAAAGATATCAATTTTGATAGCCAAAGTCTTTTCATTTGTCACTTGGACACTTATCATGTCATGTCTATTATTGTTCAAATGTGTGGATATCCTTTTACCTATTTGTGCTTCCCTTACATTTCTGACTATTATAAATCTTAGATGTCAGACCATATGGCATTTCAGTCTTGATTCCAATATTTATCAGCTGGGTGAGGGTGTTATATATAATGCTACATCTTTCCTTGAGTTGTTTGTATTAAATACTTCAATGCGAAGTACCTAGGTAGCGCGTGACAGAACGAATGCTTAAAAAAAAGTTAGAGCAATTACTATCCTGTGTGTCACATCTGGTGTATGCAGGGGCTTGGATACTATAGAAGCTCAGGATCTACAGAAGGTACCAAAAAATGTATACACATTTTAAGAAAAGAAAAATCTGTATTAATATTGTAGTACTCAAGTCAGGTTTCACCTCTGCAATTATAAGGGATACAAGCCACTATACGAGACAATAAACATTATTGGTAGATATTAAGTACTATGATTTCAATATAGTTTTTTCCCCTTCAAATGTGTGTACATTCTTTTGACCCCCTCTGTATGAGCTGGTACATTCTTCTCTGCTGCCAAGCATTAAAGCGTTTGGCTGACTAAGACCGTGGCCAGTTCCTATAGGACTGTTCTTGTATTAGTCTTTGCTTTTTTTTTTTTTTTTGTTTTTTTTAAAGAGACAGTTTCATTTTGTCACCCTTGGTAGAGTGCTGTGGCATCACAGCTCACAGCAACCTCCAGCTTTTGGGCTTAGCCAATTCTTTTGCCTCAGCCTCCCAAGTAGCTGTGACTGCAGGTTCCCGCCATAACACCCGACTATTTTTTTGTTGCAGTTTGGCTGGGGCTGGGTTCGAACCCACTACCCTCCGTATATGGGGCCAGTGCCCTACTCGCTGAGCCATAGGCACCGCCCTGTTCTTATATTAGTCAGTAACTGCTTATAGGTGACAGCTGCTTAGTGATCTGACCTCCTGTGGCAGGTGGGTACAATATGCTGACAAGGTTGGATATGTAGGCTTGTAAAGCACAATGAATCCTTACTTATTCAGTAAATATTTATTGAGGGCCTATTATGTCCTGGACCTTGCAAGATGGTTTGAGGGATAATAAGATTGAATACACATAAAATTTCCCCATCAGGAGCTTACAGTTTACTTGGGAAAACAAAGAATGTGCAAATGCTATGATGCTATGAAGAATGCAAAAAGTAGGGTGGTGCCTGGGGCTCAAAGGAGTAGGGCGCCAGCCCCATATGCCAGAGGTGGCAGGTTTAAACCTAGCCCCAGCCAGAAACTGACCCCCCCAAAAAAAATACAGAATGCAAAAAGTACCATAGAAGAATAAAACTTTGGAGGATCCTAGGGTAGAGATGATTTCTGTCTTGGCAGAGGCAGGTGAGGTGATGGTGCAGTTAGGGCAGAATAGAATCCTAGCAGGAAAATGTAAGAACTCACTGTGGAGGAGAGAGAATTTCCTCAATCTTTGTATAGTTTCAGAGGTACATGGATGTGTGTGAAGGGAAGTGGTAGGAGGTTGGAAATATGAGTTGGGTCTAGATTTTGGAGGCCTTTCTATGCCCAGGTGTAAAAGTATTTTTGACATTTCGTTGGGGATGAAAGATATAGGAGGATTTTTGAGTAGGCCACTTTCAAGCTCAGGCTGGTATTTTTGGAGAGAGAGCTTTGAGGATGGATTAGAAATCAGAGAATGGAAATAGGGGAACCTATCAGAAAGTCAGTTTTTTCCTGGCTAATACTTCGGGATCAGTGACTGGAAGTGAAAAGTCCATTTTCTTACCTCTTCACAGCCCATTTCATTCCCTCAACACACACCCCACTCCAGAGCTTTTGCAAACATTGCCACTTCTCCCCCAGGAGTGCACCCCTTTGTTCACTGGGAAGCTCAGATTCTTTGCAAAGAACTGCTGTTGTACCATCTGGCAATCTGTGAATTTTTTAGTAGCCTGGATGATTGTGAGAGAGCAGAAACTCTGAAGCCAGAATCCAGGCCATTTATGAACAATTCTTTAGAAAAAGGGGAAAAGACCCAAAGCAGTTCCACCATCATGAGCCTTCTCTCATTCAAAGTGCTTGCCTAAGACCTCTGGATCGATTCCCATTGAAATCAGAGGACCGATGGGGCACACGCGGTTATTCAGAACAGATAATGATACATTCCAACTTCTAGCTTCTTCCTTATAAAATTGTGTAATGTGATTACAGAGCAGATTTGATAGGAAGAGGGTGATGCAAGGGGAGGATGAGAATGGCACAGAAATAAGAAATAGGTGTTTGTCTTGAGAAAAGGTATCTCTTTCCAAACTTGTCTAACTGGCTTTGGGAGGAACAAAGGTTCTGGAGCTTGAGAAAGTTTATGATAGGACTTCATATTTCCCCAAAGAGGACCTTCCAGAAATTCCAGCTATTTTTTTTCTTTTTCTATTTGAGTGAACAGGGTTAGGTAACTTCTTTGGGTCTATTTTTGACCCAGCCAAAGACCAACAGGACAAATGATTGGGAAATGAGACATATATTCCAAGCTAGTTGAGCTAGATGAGAAGGTAGTTATCTGTAGATGATTTGCAGACTTAGGGTTCCACCCACTAGGACTTGTACAAATTATTTGTTGCTTACTTCTATATGTTGACCTCCAGTTGCAGTAGAGAGGGCATTCGATCAAAAAGGGAAGAGGTTGAGGGACAAGAGACTGGAAGCATTCAGCTCCCCTAGACCCCAGGTGTCAGCATTTCGTCAGTCTGGACTGGATCATTAACAAGTGATGGTCCTCCAGGAGGCTTTTCTCTAAACTCAAAATGTCCAGTGAAGGCAAACTTTCCTGGCCTCTTTGGGACCACCAAGGAGCCAAAGCTGGCAAGACATGCTGCAACTGCTCTCATTTAACAAGAGCTTTTGAGAAAGAATTAAGGGGAGAAAGTCCTAATGGAGGAATTTGCAGGGATGGAAAAATTAGATTTAGGCCATCACTTTGAGGCTCACACCTCCATTGTGTTAAGGCCCAGAGGAGCCAGAACTTTTCAAAAAGAGAACTAGCAAGATGGCAGGGAGATTAGGGTCAGGGCCATTAGACCTGTGAATGGTACAGCTACCTGTATCCCCTCCCATAAAGCTCAGAGGGATCTCTTTGGAGATGAGCAGTGAGCTTTATTTTTGTGCTTTGAGCAGAATTACATAGGACATTTTTTGACCTGTTGAAAGCTAACGACATGCCTCAATTTAGCTACTTACTAGAGATGCCATCCCATATTTCAGAGGAGAAAACCCACTTGAAAATCAACCATTTCTGGAGCTATGTCATAGGTCAAAGACTCAAATGGGAATAGGGTCAGCTTTTGGGATGACACTGAGGTGCTCTTGGCAAGGAGAGAGACAGGAAAAACAGGGAGATTGACATAGATAGGTTGTGTCTGAATTACAAAACATCTAACAGGGTTGGAAGATTTACTGGAGGTTTGGAAGGTTCATCATTTTCCTAGCACATGCTGTGGGTCAGGCCAATATTGTTTTATTTATATATGATCAGTGATTTTGTGTATAGCCAGTTTCTTTGAAAAAGGCATTTTCTTTAGAAGTAAGGTAGTCACAGAAAAGAGATTTATGACGCACAGGCTGGGGACTCAGACTGGCTATTATCCCTGTAGTATGATGATGATGATAATAAAATCTGGCATCACAATAGGTTTGGCTATTTCTCTGCTATTCATTCCTTCACTCATTAATTCATTTTTTCCTTTCTCTCTTTGAATCTGGAGTCTCCTGATTTACCAAATAAAGATGGAGGACGTGCTGTCAAATCTAAGTATCAGATAAACAGGAATGTGTTTTTTTTAAACTAATGTGTGTCCCAGTTAAATTTCAGATAAAACATGTTTTTAGCAGAAGCCTGTTCCATGTATTTTCTGGGATATACTTATACTAAAGAATGAGTCATTGTTTATTTGAAATTTAAAACTAACCGAGCATCCTCTACTTCATTTGGCAGGCTTACCTGAATCTCCATTTCTTATTTGAAGATTAGGAAAGCAACAGCCCTCTCCTTTCAATGCCTGGAGGGGCAGGAGAGATGGTGTGTGGTCATGGCTGGCCCCAGAGGCAATCAGCAGTCCTGTGTGTGTGTGTGTGTGTGTGTGTGTGTGTGTGTGTTTCCTCCTTTTATTGGGTGTTCATCATCTTTGCCTTCTGGTCTATACAGGACTTGATTCACATTTAGAGGATTCATTTACAAAGCAGATAGGTGAGCAGAATGTGTCGCTGGGATCCATCAGCACTTTTCCTGCCCTTTAATGGTTTCTCCTCCCAGACTGCCCCCCACCCCATGTTCTGTCTCTTCCTTTTTTTCACCTCCTGGTGCCTTGGTCTCATGCTCTGTCTAGACCCTGCTTTATGGACTTGTCACCTCCCCTGGATTGCTTTTGCTTAGGGTCCGCTGTCCGTCCCCTGCACACTTTCGTTCTGACTTGCCCGAAAGCTTTTGTTCAGCACACCCTCCGCAGCCTCCTCCAGTGCTTTAAACATGTGGGATTGTTTAGGCTTGAGTGGTAAATTGCACAGAGTTAGAGGTAAAGGAGAAGCTGCACTCTCCCCGGCTGGTCGTGGCTGACATTTGAACGAGAGCCAGACCTGACTTCGATTTAACGCTAACTGTTCGCTTGACACTTGCCCAAGTAAATGTAGAGTGGCTAATGCATTTTATCATCCCGATGGTGAGTCACCAAATAGAAAGTAACCACCCTGTAGACATGTGTCTGGATACCTTAGTGAACTTAAGAAAAATCTGACTCTGAAAATGCGATGTCATGTAGAGTCAACCCATGTAGAAAAAGGGAAGGCAAATTTTAAAAGCCCCTGCTTTTTCCCTTGCTTCCCTTTAATCCACCACCCTTATCTCGATCCCCCTCCTCCCCTTGATCTATGCCCTCTGTTTGGGGCGGGGGGGTCTCTTGCTTTTTCTCCTGCACTTTGAGTGAGATGTCTTATCTTGATTCCAAATCAGGCAATCGGAAACATTTCCCTTAGCAACTCACACCCTAATGCCTCTCTCTATGTCTTCCCTTCTTTCCATTCCCTGATGAGGAATGAAATGCTGGTCTCACTATAGGCGACTCATTTATAGCTTTGGGTTGGCGGTTCCCTCTTCAAGTGGCGTCCATTGAGCTTGTAAATTGTATTGGATCAGTGAGCCCATAATGAGACCTCTAAGCCCAAACAGTGGAAGTCTGTTGGGATTTTATTGTTCATAAAGCTTCTTCCCTGGGGAGGGAAGAAGTCATTAGGTGTGCACTGTGTTTAATATTTGGTCATGGCAGGAAGCAATAATTTTCTATTTTTATGGTGGCTTCTGCGTTTTTAAAGCAATTGTCTAACTCCCATCACTGCAATTGAAAGCAAATTAACTAGACAGCCAGGAGAGCCTGAGTGAGTATGGTTTGGGTTGAGGGTCCATCTTTATATCTGTGCCTGACCTGTGATGTTCCCAAAGACTGACTAGTAGAAATACTCCTTATCTGCAGAGGAGGTAGAGCTGTGGACATATAAGGATCTCTTTGACAAGCCCCTCCCCTTGTTCTTTGAGACATTCAGATGAGAGGGGTGCTTGACATCTTTCCAAATTTGTGCCACCCCGAAAGCGTCCATCTCCTTATTTCTTCACCCCTGGTAAAGCAGGTGGTTTTGATGGTGGTACCCATTGTGAAGACTTCCAACTTAAGCTTAAAGGTAGCTTCTGGTTACGGTGCAAGCTCTTCCTGCCTCAGGGAGTGGGAGAAGGCTTTGGTCTAGAAACTTCTGAAACAAAGCCCAGGGCTGTAATAAATGTAAGTACCTGTATATCACAGGTTGGAGTTATTGATGAATTTATATGGTCTCCGTCAGTTGGGTGGGGCGGCCCTGTGATGCCAGAACAAGAGGCGAGGACTTCTGCAGCCATGGGCTCAGCTTCTTTCTCCCCACAGGGCAGATGGCCATAACTGGCAGTTACCCCACAGGTCATGGGATCAGTGGCCCATTGAATTCTGGGTACCAGTCTATCCTGAACACAGGTTTGTGGTGCCCTGGAACTGGGGATCCATGATGGAATTCTATGGACAAGGAGAAATGAGCAGAAGAAACCCAATTGCTTTGATCAAGATGCTGTCAAAAGTATATCTTGGTCTCCTCAGCTTATTTGCACCACTAGGAAACTGAAAACGAGTCTTTTGAGATGTGCTTCTTTGGGACATCACAACCCAATCCCCCCTCTCCCCCCCTGAGTTCTATAGTCCTAGTGGGGAACACGTTGAGCAAAATTATCATGTTGGACCAGACCCACAAAGCTGTGGAACTCTCAGCTGTTAATCAAATGGAATGACCTGAGAAATACTTCCTAAATGCTTCTCTTAGCATTTGATGCTGAAACTTGTTGCACATTAGTGAGTTCCAGGGACAGTTAAGAAACCTTGGGCTAAACACAGAAAGCCCAACCCGGGAAGTAAACACACGAAAGGGTCTCCCTGCCAGACTGAAAATCATGCATACCCATCCTCTGAAATATTACATTGCTTACAAAGTGAGAGGGTACGTGGTATAGTCCCAGCATTACATTCCCAGTGTTTGGGGGTTCTTAACCTTATTTTTTGCTATGGACCCCATTGATGGTTTAGCAAACATCGTGAACCTATTGTACTGTGTGCCTTGTCTACATTTAAAATGGAAGGAAATGGTAAATTTGGGTTAGGGGGTCAGTGAAAATGAGATGTATTATTTACTCATCCAAGTTCATGGACTGCAATCTGCAAACACACTTGGGAAGGTGAGGCCCACTGTGTTCTTTTTCTCCTCTTATCCCTTTGTTCTCTCTCTCCCCCCTTTCCTTTCTCCCGGTTTCCTTCTATTTCCATCCTCTTCTTTCTCCTTTCCTCTCGTTTCATGTCTGTCTGTCTCCTGCCCACCTCCCTCGGGCTGCCCGTCCTCCCCTCCCTAAGTTATCCTGGGCTTCTCTGGGAGCCAACTGACAGCGTGTTTGTCCGTAACTTAGCCTTGGCTGTTCTGTGGCTCTCAATGGCCCATTTGTTTGCTCCTGAGAAAGGGGGAAAAAAAAAACAACTTTCCAACCTGCGAGTTCCCTTGTCCCCCTTGGGATCCTTGTTTGAATCTTTGCTGTAAGATTTTTTTTTTTTCCCCCTGCTATGAAGTACCAAAGAAATAATTGCCTTATCGTTAACAAACAGAACCTGGCTCTTATCACCCCATACCCCAGAGCCTTGGTGAGAAAGTTGGGCCGTGCCAAGTGCATGCATTAACCTGATACGCAAAACCCCTTTTCAGAGCCAGTCCTTGGAGGACGCTCATTGAGGGCGTTTTTGTCGAGAGGTGGCACGGGGAAACCACTTCTTATAGCACTCAGTGCCAAAAGAGATTGGCTGCCGTTTACACCCCTGTAACAACAAAAAAGAGTGTATTTTTTTCTGGGAGGAACATTTTCAGATCGTTGTAATTGTCATTGGCAATGAGCAATACTTGGAACTTGATGCCTGTGGTGGCCTCACTAGGGTCTTAAAGCATCCCTTGGCAGAGGAGGCATTTTTGGTGAGCTGTGGCTTGTCAAAGCAGACAGATCGTGAAAAGGACCAGGCCTGGATACCCCCATGGCCCTGTGAAAGGGTATGACATGACCTGGAACCCAGACCAAAGTGTTGGTGTGAATTCTGAGTTTGTTTTTGGAGCTGCCAAAGCTTCCCAGGGGAGGTCATGTGCATCGGGAGCAGCCTCTTCACTCCCACCTGTTCATGCTCTATTTTATCCAAAACAGGGATCTGCCTCTGGCTGGTAGATGGTGGTCTCTTCTCCTCCCTTAAGTAGATAGTATCATTTTTGGAGAAACTGAGCATGAGGCTGGACTCTCTCTATCCCAATCTAGTCTCAGAGCAACCCAATTTCTGGTGTCTTTTTCTGAAACAGAATTTCTTTTGCACAGGCTAGAGTGCCGTGGCGTTAGCCTGGCTTGCTTCAATCTCAAACTCTTGGGATCAAGCAATCCTCCTGCCTCAGTCTCCCAAGTAGCTGGCACTACAGATGTCCCTTATAATGCCTAGCTGGGTTTTCTATTTTTACTAGAGAGGGGGTCTTGCTGTTGCTCAGGCTGGTCTTGAACTTCTGAGCTCAAGCAATTCACCAGCCTCTGGTAGAGTGCTGGGTTTACAGGCGTGAGCCACCACACCCGGCCTCTGGTGTCTTTTGGCTGTTTAGACAAGGTGGGTGCAAGAAGAACCTGGGAAATATTCACACTGGGGTCAACTTTTGAATTGCCATCTTTCTATTGGGTCTTTTTAAAAATAAATAAATGAGAGAACTGCACAGCAAAACACATGCAAAAATGATATATGCTGTTGTATCAGCTTCAGCTTCTGACAGGGAGTCTCAAAAGATCCTTGGGGAAGCTTTTACTTAGGGGTGGGAGAAATCTTTTTCTTAAGCATTTCCCAGCATTCCTTCCAGACATCTGGTTCTCTCATTTTCCTTTTGACTTCTGTGCCTCTTTTTTTTTTTTTTTTTTTTTTTTTTTTAAATGTACAACTCCATGACTGTCATTACTTTTTATTATTTTTAACCATTTAACTAAATGTGCTGAATAGTGATCCCA
The DNA here is from genome assembly GCA_963574355.1 of Loris lydekkerianus. Lineage (NCBI taxonomy): Eukaryota > Metazoa > Chordata > Mammalia > Primates > Lorisidae > Loris > Loris lydekkerianus. The sequence goes on from CAUYPK010041030.1 coordinate 50,131, forward strand.
CGTGACATCTTGTCTAAAACTCATTTGACCTTCACAAGTGATGACCTTAACCAATTTTTACTGGCAAGTGTCTTGACTTTATTACTCAGGAGACGGTTTATTTTTGTTCCTTAGAGAGTGAGCAAGAGAGAGTGAGCTTTTCTGAACATCAAAGAGAAGGAAAGAGCAAGAAATCTCTACCCATCTCTCTATTGGTGTAAAACTTTTCTCTTTCCTATCCTGTTGTATTTTCATTCTCAGCGTCCTTATAAAAGCAGAAATAAACAAGGTGAAATCTCACCCATGCCTCCTGTAGCCACATTTCCCTCTTAAAGCATGTGGGCCCTCCTCTGTTTATACTTTGAAATTGGATTGCTGAGTTGGAGCATTGTCTAATGGAACCATGGTATTATTTTCTTTGGCCCTTGTATGAGTCCAGGCCGAATAGGCTACATACAAAATAATGAATGAATGAGTGAACGCAAACTAGGTTGATCAGCTCTATGCTCTAACTTTAGAAGCCATGGTCTGAGTTAGAAGAGCTAATTTTGCTGTGACTGTTCCCTGCTATCGCTGGTCTATGTTACCCAAACCCAACATAAGTAGACAGAATGGTGTACAGTCAGCAGACCCTGGAGAAAGCTCTGAAATGGGAATGAGCATAGTAAAGGAGAGGCTGGGATGGGGCGGAGTGAGAAAAATCAGCAGACTAGAGTAAGACCATGCTACCTCCCTCTCCCTGCACTGAAGAGCCAGTGTAGGCTTCTGGCATCATAAATCTCCCAGACTGCAAACTATTGGAAGGAAAAAAAAAATGTTTAAGCTGCAGCATTCTACCTGGAAATGAAATAATTCCCTGCTAGGTTATTTGAGGTGATGTGTTGGGGAAAACCTTAGGGCCTTGACTTAGAGTGTATCTTCTGGGTGGGGGCTTTTTAAGTGGCAGGGTGTGTGGTGTCAGGAAGGGGCCAGAGCTAAGGGGCTGCTATGTGCTTGAAACTGGAGCCCCAGGGTCTCCTCTCCCTTGGGAATGGAGCTCCTTTGGTCTGGGTTTTGCCACAATCAGGATGTTCAATGATGGTTGACCAAAGGCTTGACCAAGTCACCAGAAGTTTGTGACTTCATTAGTCCACCAAGCTAAGGAGGAAATCTCTCTCTCTCTCTGTATATATATGTAGTTTGTAATGTGAATTGCTAGAGCATCAGTAGATACCATTTGTGATAAGAATGACTCTCGTAAAGTCAATGGAACCTCAAATTTGCTCTCCATGTCCCCCCACCCCAACATGCTTGCTCTCAAGCTGTCGCAACCCCCACAATGCTATTGATTCAGTTAATTAATCAACTATTTGGCCAACCCACAAATGAGGGGTGAGTGCCTAGCAGTACTCAGCACTATGGTAGTAGTTAGAGGAGGTGGTGAGGGGATATGGTTAGGTGAAAAGGCATGGCCTGTGGCAGGGGAATGGTGAGGACTTACACTTTCTTGATGTTATCCAGGCTTGTTTGTGTACTGAAGAGACATTGTAGGTTTCTTTGGCTCAAACTTAGCAGTCGGTTCTGGAAGTCATGTTGATATTGTTCCTCGATTGTTTTTTCTTCTGTGGTCCCCATTATTTTCTTGGCCTCCCCATCACAAAACAGAGGTCGCAGCATCATGACCTTTTCCTGGTGGAATGGCCTGCTGGAGAAGTCACACGGCCAAGTTTGCATTGGGGTCCACATTTGTTTCCTCCACTCTTTTAATCAGAATGCTCATTTAATTCTATTCCAGCACCTGTTCAGCAATTAACACCCTACGATTTGCATCTTACCCTGACATTTGCTATCTTTCCAATTAGTTTTTATATCAGTATAATTAGGTAGGGTTATTACAGTGCATCAGGCAGGGTCATGGTTATTCCCAAGCCTTTAAGCGCTTCCCCAGATTTGTTTAGGGAAGCCACTAAGGGCAAATGGTTGATTAGGATCACTGTTTTTCTTCTTCATTCAGATCAGGAGAAAACTGTTTCCCCATGTGGCTCATGAAAGATCAGGGAAATATGTCAACCTATAAGAATTAGTATTATGTAGTTCATGACTTTTGGGCGAATATACAGAGGATTATAAATAAGGTACATAAGGAGGGTGTACTGCAGGCACTTTCTATGTGGGGATCAAGGCGAGGTCCTCTCTCACTTGCTTTGGGTTATCAGCACCAAGGACAAAGGGAAAACGTTAAAGAAAATTGAAATCTTCAAAGCCAACACTTCCTTCTCTCAACCTCGGTGTGTGTGTGTGTGAGAGAGATTTTATTCCTGTTGTGCAAAGGGATGAAGTAAACGCAAACTCAAAATTCAGCCAGTATCTACATTTAAGTTTGATTTTGTAAATTTAATTTACTTTGGGAATATCTGAAGAAACAAAAACCTAAAAATCTCTACACCCTCTCCCCCACCCCAAAAGTAAAATCAGAGGGCAGAATTTGCTTCAGCCATTGGTTTATCTATCATATCTAGATACTTGGAACAATGCCTAGATCTATAATATGGGCTGGAGGAATTGTTGCCGGTTATAAATGGAATGTCCGGAATAGGAGCTAATGTTTGATCAATTAAGATTTAAAGTATATGCATTCAATAGCATATTATCCTATTATGTATTGTAATGTATATGTGGTATTTCCCCTTATATGCCTCTATCAAATTTATAGTTTTCTCATGAATGTATAGGTCCAGGTCATCTACAAATGTATAGGTCAAGTTCCATTTCCCATAATGCTAAAATCCTTGAATTCTGAGCATTGATCATTGTTGGAAACAAACAAGGGCTTTGAAATGTCTCGGAAGAGTTTGGATTCTGGTGGGTCTGCTATAGTTTTGCATCTGACTCCCGTGGTTTCCGGGAAAGAGCCTGCTGGATTGGAGGGGTGACAGCGATATCTGAACGTTGCATCTGATACAGTTGTTGGAGAAACGGTGCCATGATTGATGGGGGATGTAATAATGCCAGGTTCCTTGGGGAGAGAATTTTACACTGTCTGATTTCATATCGACAAGGTTTTCTTTTACCTGTGATACAAGATTGCATGGAATCATCTTGTTGTGGCTTGCCTCGATTGTTTTTTTTTTTTTTTTTTTTTTTTTTTAATAGTGAGTAGAAATGGGATTTTAGGGTAGTGTGGATCAGAAAGCCAGGGAGCCAGAATTGTTGAAACTGAAGCACTGGATTTGCTACTTGGAGGTGTCTGAAATGAAAAAATCCCACATGCTGAATTGGGATGCTCTGACTGTTTCTGCCTTAAGAGGGAAAGGAGAGGTGATGGTTCAGGATGGAGGGAGAAGGCAGAAGCTCAGGGGCACAGAGGAGCTACCTCGACATCGTCCTGCCTTCCTCTGCAGCGTGCGTGACACAGAGCGGAGGAGGAAAGTGATGGAGCCGCTGGTAAGGCCGCAGGAGAAGTCCTGCTCATCAGTCAATCCACATCTATGAAGTAGGATTGTGTGTTTCAGCGTGATGTTTGGGACAAATGTCTTTAGGGCCTTTGCCTCAATTGTCACCCCAGTGACACACCCCTCCCCAGTGTGGTACTTCCTAATCCCCTTCTTGACTTCATTCACCTCTAACACTTGTCACCAACTAAGATGTTATATACAGAATGTCACTCGTTTCCTAGTCGTCCTTCTACATCCCCTCCCCACTCCTTCTACTAAGCTAAAGGGATTTTTGTCTCTCTGTTCTTTGGCTTATCCTCAACATCTAGAATGATGCCCGGCACATAGTAGGTACCGGTGAATGTTTAATGAGTGACTAGCAGAAGGTTTGTACCATGGAGGACTTTTTTTTTTTTTCTGATAGAGTCTTGCTATGTTGCCCTTGGTAGAGTACTGAGGCATCACAGCTCACAGCAACTTCAAACTTTTGGGCTTAAGCAATTCTCTTGCCTCTGCCTCCCAAGTAGCTGGGAGTACAGACACCCACCACGATGCCGGGCTATTTTTTGGTTGCAGTTGTCATTGTGTTTTAGCAGGCCCAGGCCAGGCTCAAACCCACCAGCCTTGGTGTATGTGGCCGGTGCCCTACTCACTGAGCTATGGGTGCTGAGCCCACGGAGGACTTTGTTTAATGCTTCACAGAAAAGGTAGGCAGCGTGGGGACGTTGGGAGTGTACACAGTGCACTCTAGGAGCAGGAGATGGGGACAGCATTTTCTCTCATCTGCTCACCTTGCTAGGACCACCTGTTTGAAATTTGGCAAACACCACCAATATGGAAAATGTCTCAGAGGCAGAGCATACCTTCATACACAAACTGGTGACTATGTCCATTCATGGAAAAGTTAAGAACCTTTTCCCATCTCCATGCACACATGATCTTTTTCTAAATACCGTATATACTCAAGTATAAGCCGACCCGCGTATAAGCCGACCCCCTTATTTCGCCCTAAAAACTGGGAAAACTTAGTGACTCGAGTATAAGCGAAGGTGGAAAATGCAGCAGCCACTGGTAAATTTCAAAAATAAAAATATATACCCAAAACAATTACAATAATTGAGGAATCAGTAGGTTAATTGCTTTTCAA